>CAUYQV010158264.1:0-18844 GCA_963574575.1 Galagoides demidoff | reverse complement strand
GGCCCGGGCTGGGGATTCGAACCTGCCACCTTAGGTGTACGTGGCTGGCGCCTTAGCAGATTGAGCCACAGGCGCCGAGCCCTCTCTTTCTTTTTTAAGAGATAAAGTCTCACTTTGTCACCTTGGGTAGAGTGCCATGGTGTCAAGGCTCACAGCAAACTCTAGGTCTTGGGCTTAGGCGAATCTCTTGCCTCACCCTCCCAAGTAGCTGGGACTACAGGCACCCATCACAACACCCAGCTATTTTTTTGTTGCAGTTTGGCTGGGGCTGGGTTCAAACCTGCCACCCTCGGTATATGGGGCCAGTGCCCTACTTGATGAGCCACAGGTGCCACCCTTTAATATTTATTCTGATAGATGAAAAAGCATGTGTCTCATTTAGGCTTACTTTATATTTCTTTAATTATGAATGAGGTAATTAGTATATCTTAGAATTTTTCCTATGAATTATCAGATACAACTTTGCCTTTTTTAAAAAAAAAAAAAACAGAGTCTCACTAGCCCTTGCTGGAATGCCGCGGTGTCACAGTTGACAGCAATTTCACACTCTTGGGCTTAAGCGATTCCATTGCCTCAGCCTCCCAAGTAGCTGGGACTACAGGTGCCTACCAGAACAGCTAGCTATTTTTTTGTTGTATTTGTCATTGTTGTTTTTAGCAGGCCTAGGCCAGGTTCCAACACACCAACCCTGTTGTATGTGGCCAGTGCCCTAGCCACTGAGTTATGGGCACCTAGCCAGTCTTTGCCATTTTTATATTGTTGTTTGACTTTTTCTTACTGAATTTTATTGGGATTGGGCACAGTGTCTCACTCCTGTAATTCAAGTGCTTTGGGAGGCTGAGGCAGATAGATTGCTGGAGCTCAGGAGTTTGAGAACACCCTGAGCAAGAACCAGACCCTCTCTCTAAAAAAATAGCCAGGTATCGTGTTGGGTACTTATAGTTCTAGCTACTTGGGAGACTGAGGCAAGAGATTTGCTTGTGCCCAAGAGTTTGAGATTGCTGTCATCTGTGGTGCCACAGCACTCAATTGAAGGCAACAGTGTGAGACTCTGTCTCAGAAAAAAAAAAAAAACATTGTTATATGGGTTGCAAGTTTTTCAACTTAATTGTTTGCTTCTCCTCTGCCTCCATTATATTTGTTAATTTATTTACAAATTGTTATTATGGTACTTCCTGTTGTCCAGGCAGTATTTTATGTCCTGAGAACAAATAGTGTTGCTTCATGGAGACTGACAATAAATAAATATACATTAAAATACATTTAAATACACTAAATAAGTATTCAGTGAGGAAGTATTAATTTATATAAGGTGATACCATATAAACTTCTAAAGTTTTTTATGAAATTATCTGTTTATTTCTCCTGTGCCTTCTGAGTTTTAGATTTTCAGATATTTATTCAATTTAAGACTGTTAAATGTAGCTGGGCATTGTGGTGGATGTCTGTAGTCCCAGCTTCTTGGTAGGCTAAGGCAATAGAATCACCTAAGCCCAGGAGTTGGAGGTTGCTGTGAGCTGTGTAATGCCACAGCACTCTACCAAGGGTGATAAAGACTGATAAAACAGTCTTTTTTCTACAAAAAAAAAAAAAAGACTGTTAAATGGTTTGATTTGGTGGCTCACGCCTAGCACTGTGTGAGGCTGAGGCAGGTGGATTGCCTGAGCTCACAGGTTTGAGACCAGTCTGAGTCAGAATGAGACCCTGTCTCTAAAAATAGCCAGGTGTTGTGGTGGGTGCCTGTAGTCCAAGCTACTTGGGAGGCTGAGGCAAGAGAATCACTTAAGCCCAGGAGTTTGAGGTTGCTATGAGCTATGATACGGCACTCTACAGAGGGCAACAAAGTGAGACTCTGTCTCAAAAAAAAAAAAAAAAAAGACTGTTAAAAAATTTAACAGGATTTATAAATATTTTCAAATATTAATGAGGATTTTCTTAAGACATTTAGAAATCAGGGTTTTGATGTAATAAAATGTGTGTCACTCAGTGGAGTTCAAAGTTCAGAGTTCATAATTATGGTTTCTGAAAGGAAAGTGGTATTTTTAATAAAAATTATGAAGGTTTATAGATAATTTCATAGGTAATTTATATGGGATATTAAAGTCATTACTAATGAAAAATGTTTACTAATGAGTTATCTAGTTAAAATATTATTTTTGCTATGAAATTATTAAAATGTTTAAAAAATGAGATATGTACATTCACACAATGATTGTAAACTATTTCAAGAAACAATTTGGCAGTCCTATATTAAAAATGAAAATTTATAAGTTTTCATATCTTTTTATCCATCTAGTTGTAAGTATATGTTTTAAAGCAGTAATTAGGATGTAGGGGAAGATAGATAAAGATATTTATCATATTTTTACTGGCAAAACTTTGTAAATAATGTAAATCTTTAATAATAAAGAATTAAGTCATTTCATGTCTGTTCAGGTATGTGGCCATCAAGTGTTTATAAACAATTCTTATTTTTAGGCAGAAAAGCTTATAATACAGTAGGGGTGGGGAAAATATAAAACGGGATCATAATGAAATATTAACAGTAGTTAACTCAGTGGTGGCGATTGACTATACATGATGATAGTCTTTTTAATACTTCTCTGTATTTTTCCAACTTTCTCATCATGAGAATATATTATTTTAATTAACTATGAAGAAAACTAATAAGCAGAGGTCACTGAATTCAGTGGCTAAAAGGTTGTGAGTTTTTTGATAACTTATTTGGATGGTTAATTAATATCCTAGTTATTTAACCTTAACTAAAATATTTTTTAACTTAAAAAAAACTTTCTTTTTTTAGGTTGCTATGCATAATGACAGTTATGATACTGTTGATGGTAAGGTTACATTTCTAATTTATCTTTAATATGTTGATCATTTGAAATACATTCACTTCTAATAATTTCTATAAATGACATAGTGAAAATTACATAGAAAAATGATGTCTATATGAAATGCCAGTTGTAAAGTTTTATTTGGATTAAATATGACAGATATCCCTTTTACTGCTTGAAATTTTAATACTGAGTTCAAAGACACTCTTATTTTTGTTTGTCCTTTACACTTAATTTCTATTTGGTACATTAGCATATATTCAGAAAGAAAAGAAAACAAAAAATGAAATTTTTGTTAATCCAAATATTAATATTTTGATTTGCAAAAAAATGTGTAATAGAGATGGTTGTAAGATGAAAATACTTGGTTTTTCAAGTCCAGAAGTCTTTGTCTGTACTTTTATCTCATTTTTAGTCAGTTGCACAATTTTGTGATTATCCTTTTTTTTTTCTTCTTTTTGTAGGTAGTTTAACAAATTCTTTGACTATCCCAGACTTAGAAGAATCCATGAAAGATTGTGAACAAGCTAGTTTGAATATGGATCATAATATAAAATTTTCTATATGGATTTCTTTCTTTGAAATTTATAATGAATGTATTTATGACTTATTTGTTCCTGTATCATCTAAGTTCCAAAAGAGGAAGATTCTGCGCCTTTCCCAAGATGTAAAGGGCTATTCTTTTATAAAAGGTATACTAATGAATATTATTGCTCAAAGTTCCCTTCCTAGGCTTTATGATAGCTATAGGGAAGTAAACAGGAAGTTCGAATTTTTATAATGATTATTAACATCAAGAGAATAAGAGAATTTTGCATTTTAGAAGTATGTTTTGTTATGTTCATTAAACTTAAATATGGAAGGGTCCAGTTTGGTGTTTTGTTTGGTTAAATATTCTTGATTGGATTCCTAGTTGGAAAAAGCTATATGTGTTCTTATTCAATTATGCTGTGACTTTGTAACTGTCTAAATTTTATAGCTTTATAAAATGTTACAGTTTCTCCATAGTGGTTTTTCCAGCCTTTAAACAATTACAGTAGGAAATACACATTAATTACTTAACTTGGCATCTATATATGTATTTGTATGAGTTGTAATATTTATAGCTCAAAAGTTTAGTTAATTATCTTTTTTTTGGAGACAGAGTCTCAGTTTGTCGCCCTTGGTAGAGTGCAGTGGCATCACAGTTCACAACAACCTCAAACTGTTGGGCTTAAGCCATTCTCTTGCCTCAGTCTCCTAAGTAGCTGAGACTGCAGGTGCCCACCACAACACCTTGCTAATTTTTGCTGCAGCTGTCATTGTTTAGCAGGCTTGGGCCAGGTTCGAACCTGCCACCCTTGGTATATGTGGCTGGCGTGCAATCACTATGCTCGGGTGCCAAGCCAGTTACCTTTTGTTTTTTTTGAAACAGAGTCTCACTCTTTTGCCCTGGGTGGAGGGTTGTGGCATCATAGCTCACAGCAACCTCAAACTCTTGGGCTCATGTGATCCTCTTGCCTCAGCCTCCTAATGGGACTATTGACACCTGCCACAATGCCCAGCTAGTTTTCCTATTTTTAGTAGACTATGGGGTCTTGCTTTTGCTCAGTCTGGCCTTAAACTTCTGAGTTCAAGGGATCTTCCTGCCTCAGCTTCCCAGAGTGCTAGGATTAAGACCATGCCTGGCCTTAATTAATTATAATTCAACTTCCTGTATACTTTTACTACAAAGAATGGATTGTGACATATTAAATATTCCATTTCAGTTTTATAAAATGCTGGTTATGATTCAATAAATTTGATTTCATGATTCACCGATGAATTGTAAATTGTGTGCAGTGTCTCATAACTAGGTAATTTTGTAGGTTTAATCTGTACTGTATTTTGTGTCTGAGTTTTTGTTCTAAGAAATCGTGCTTGTTTTTAATTTTCCCTTTGGCAGACTGTTGAATAGCATTTATTTTGTGTATTTGTGTAAATTAAATATTGGAACATTGTTATAATATCCTCTTGTGGAACATGAAATAGCTGAGTTGAGATGTGTTATTAGAAGAAAAATGTCATTATATGGTGCTAGAAAAGACTTTCAAAAAGATTACAGTGTGGAACACATCATACCTATTAATAAATTGAAATGTGTTCTCTCTCTTTTTTTTTTTTTTTGGTTCTCTTCAATTTTTAAAGATCTGCAATGGATTCAAGTATCTGATTCCAAAGAAGCATATAAACTTTTAAAACTAGGAATAAAGCACCAGAGTGTTGCCTTCACAAAATTGAACAATGCTTCCAGTAGAAGGTAAGGAATAAACCCTCTGGGATAAACCTGAAGCACTGATGATATTCTGTGCTAATTTAAATACAACCGAACTTAGATTAAAATCAGTGATCAGTAGTGTGATGTGTTAAATAAATTTATAGGAATAAAAAGATTCTGTAAATTGAAAAGCACTATATCCTACTATCAGTACTATTTCTTATTCTGCTTAATTTGCAGGAAGTCTCTATGGCATTTTTATTCATCGTTGATGTCTAAGCTCAGTATTTTCAGAGTTATATATAATGATGGCTTTTTCTGTGTTTTTCCCACTTATCCCACGAATACTGTATGCATACTGAGTTAGGTTATAATCTCAAAGTGTTATGTTTTTGATGGAAGGGATTAGGGATGAGAGACATAGGAATTAAGTTTGAGCAGTAAGTTATTTATTTACTTTCTTGAGACAGCCTTACTCTGCTGACTAAGCTAGAGTTGGAATGGCACTATCTTAGTTCTCTGGAGCCTCAAACTCCTGGGCTCAAGAAATTCTGCCTTCTGTGTTGCTGGGACTACAGGCGCACGCCACCATGTCTGGCTAATTCTTACTATTTTTTGTAAAGAAGGGTCTTGGCTATGTTACCCAGGCTGCCCACCTAGTTCAGCCTTCAAGGTGCTAGAATTATAAGCATGTGGCACTGGGTAAGGCCTCAAGCAGTGAGTGAGATACTTAAAACAGGCTATGTCTTACAAATTATTAAAAAAATAAATAAATAAAACTTTGTCTTGAGGAAGAAAGAGCTCTGTTCTCATACTCAGTTTAACAAGGGATAACATATGATCCAGGCCTATGGGTCAAATGCATGCTTTGCTTTAGGAATATATTTGAAGAATATTAGCTGTACATAATACAGTTTTAATTAATAATATGTTTCTTGTGAGAAAATTGTGGCTATTATAAATGATTTCATTAATAGAATTTGGAATGTCAAGAGCAGGCTTGAGGGATTTGGGGCTATGTGAAAAATATATGATTTAGATAGTTGGATATGTAGGTAACAGTGGAACACTGGATTGAAATGTTTGGCAGCATCATTGGAAAATGCAGTGATGGACTATAGCTAACATTAGGGTATGAAATAGAGGTTGATTTAGATACTTGTCGTTCTTTTATTTAGAATGTGTAAATTAAAGAAAAGTAATGATAACATTTGATTTTTGTATTTTAGTCACAGCGTATTCACTATTAGAATATTACAGATTGAAGATTCTGAAATGTCTCGTGTAATTCGAGTCAGTGAGTAAGTTGAGTATTTAAACTGTAATTATTTTCAATTGTTTTGAAGAACTTCTAGGGTAATTTATGTATTTTTTTGTTAATTCAGATTGTCTTTATGCGATCTTGCTGGTTCAGAACGAAGCATGAGGACACAGAATGAAGGTGAAAGGTTAAGAGAGACAGGGAACATCAACACTTCTTTATTGACTCTAGGAAAGTGTATTAATGTTTTAAAGAACAGCGAAAAGTCAAAGTAAGTGTTACTAAAGGTGTTATGAGCATATTAAATAATAGAATATTAAAAGTTTCAACTTTGCTGTTTTTAGAAAGTTCTTTTTATTTAACTGCTTCTTACATAATGACTATGTATGGATTATGATTAAAGTACTTAGAAATCTTAGCTTAAAAAAAGGATAGAAATTAAAAGTTGATACTAGAATTCATCAAATAAATTCAGCATTTTCCATAGCAAGTATACCAACAAACTATAGATGTTAAGCTTCTCATGATTTTTTTTTTCTTTTTTTTTCCCTGAGACAGAGTCTCACTTTATCACCCTTGGTTGAGTGCTGTGGCATCACACAGCTCACGGCAACCTCCAAGTCCTGGTCTTAGGCGATTCTCTTGCCTCAGCCTCCTGAGTAGCTGGGACTACAGGCACCGCCACAATGCCCGGCTATTTTTTTGTTGCGGTTTGGCCGGGGCCAGGTTTGAACCCACCATCAGTATATGGGGCCAGTGCCCTACCCGCTGAGCCACAGGTGCCGCCCCTCATGATGTTTTTTTAGCATGTAAAACATTTTATTCTTACTAAAAGCATTCTGTGTGTTCTTCTAGATATGACAGATTTTTGTATTAATTAGGCTTTTAAGTAGAATAAAAATGGTAAATTAGCCTTTACCATATCTAATTTAGGTATCTTACAGTCTCTAGTATATGGTTGCTTTATGTTGGGGAACACAACCTAGTTAAATGTGATTTTCTTTGCATGTTGCCCAGTGGGTTATTATTGTTAGTATTTTATTAGTAAGTAACAATATTTAAATTGAAGGACTATTACAAGTGGAAATAATCGCTAACCTAAAGTTTTAAGTCCTTGCTAGCTGGATCAGTTACTTCTTTGTAAAATTTATTAGCATCCTGATGTCATGCGATTTGTTTTAATTTAAAACTTTTTCCATAGGTTTCAACAGCATGTGCCTTTCCGGGAAAGTAAACTGACTCACTATTTTCAAAGTTTTTTTAATGGTAAAGGGAAAATATGTATGATTGTCAACATCAGTCAATGTTGTTTGGCCCATGATGAAACACTCAATGTATTGAAGTTCTCTGCCATTGCACAAAAAGTAAATATATATTTATTAAGCCTCTTCTTATTAGAACACTAACAATTTTTCTTAAAATAAATAATATATTTTGCACTTATTACTAGAAGCCTGGGAAGCAATTAAAAATTAAAAATGTAAATATTTGACCATGTTAGAACACATGGAAAGAGATTGAAACTTGCCCTTGCTCTGCTGGGATTAAAATGACCTTGAGTGATATGTGATAATAATAAACATCAGTTATAAAATTTTTAATTCCTTTAATTAAAAAAATTTTTTTTTAAGAGATAGGACCTTGTTCTATTGCCCAGATTTGCAGATATTTTTAAGGGATAGGGCCTTGTTTGGTTGCCCAGAATTACAGTATAGTGAACTCCTGAGCTAAAGGGAACCATCTGCCTCCTGAGTTGAGCTACAGGCCTGTGTCACTATGTCTTGCTAATTTAAAGAAGGATTTTTAGAGATAGGGTGTCTTGCTATATTGCCCAGGCTGGTCTCTATTTCCTGGCCTCAGGTGATTCTCCCACTTTAGAGTCACAATGAGCTGGGATTATAGGCAAGAGCCACTATTCTCAGCGACGGTTATAAAATATTGACTATTCTTCGAATGAACTGTCAATCATCCATCTGGTTCAGTTATGGCTTCTGAATAATTGGAACGCCCCCCTGCTAGGAATCTTACTAAGAGCTTAACCAGGAAGGTAGATTAACCTATAGTATATCTGTATAAGTAGCTTTTTAAAAATCAGAATGTGCATCTAAAGATGCTAATTCCTTTTTGTATGTTTGTTTGCATAGTTTTAGCACCCTATATCATTTGACCTTAGTTTATAAAATTATTTTCTAGTGAACAGTTCTTAGATTTACTATTTTAAAAGTCTCCTTGGATATTTTAACAGGTTTGTGTTGCAGATGATTTAAATTCATCTCAAGAGAAATCATTTGGACCTGTGAAATCTTCTCAACATATATCACTAGACAGTCATTTGGATAATAAAATATTAAATGTAAAAAGAGCCACCATTTCATGGGAAAATAGTCTAGAAGATTTAGTAGAAGATGAAGATTTGATTGAGGAGTCAGAAGACGCTGAAGAAAACCAAAATGTGGAAACTGAACTTACTGATGAAGAGCTAGATAAAACATTAGAGGAAGATAAGCCTTTCAGCACCCACCAGGAGAACAGAGTATGTATGAAGAACTCATATTTCTATCATTGGTTTATTATTCTGAAATTAGGATTAAAAATATTTTAGCCTCCCTCTTTTCAATCATTTTCAACAATACCCTGAAGTTCTTTTTTTTTTTTTTGGAGACAGAGTCTTCCTGGGTAAAATGCCCTGACATCATAGCTTACAGCAACCTCAAACTTTTGGGCTCAAAAGATCTTTTTGTGTCAGCCTACCAGTAGCTGGGACTATTGGGTCCTGCCACAAAGCCCAGCTAATTTTTCTGTTTTCAGTAGAGACTGGAGTCTTGCTCTTGCATAGGTTGGTCTTGAACTCCTGAGCTAGGGCATTCTACCTTGGCATCCTCCCTTGGCCTTCCTGAGTGATAGTATTAGAGGTATGAGCCACTGCACCTGGCCTAAGTTTTTATTTATTTATTTATTTTTTCTGGTAGAGACAGAGTCTCACTTTATCCACCTTGGTAGAGTGCTGTGGTGTCACATAACTCACAGCAACCTCCAACTCCTGGGCTTACATGATTCTCTTGCCACAGCCTCCCCAGTAGCTGGGACTACAGGCGCCCACCATAACACCCGGCTATTTTTTGTTGCAGTTTGGCCAGGGCTGGGTTTGAACCCACCATATGGGGCCAGCACTCTACCTACTGAGCCACAGACACTGCCCAATGGCCTAAGTTTTTGTGTCTTAACTTTATATATATATATATATCTTTTCAGACAGAGTCTTACTTGTCACCCTCAGTAGAGTGCTCAGCCTCCCGAGTGGCTGTGACTACAGGCACCCGCCACAACGCCCAACATATCTAGATATACAAAATATCTTACACAACGCCCATTTTTAAAGATGGGGCCTCACTTTTGCTTAGGCTGGTCTCGAACCTGTGAGCTCAGCAATCCACCCACCTTAGCCTCCAGAATGCTAGGATTACAGGCTTGAGCCACTATACCTAGCCTTAACTTAATATTTTCAAAAATATTAAACCTACAGAAAGATCAGTATGATGAACACTTATTTTACCTGGATTTACCTGTTCTTATTTTATTAGTATGTGATTATGTTTTTCTTTGTGTGTAGCATTTGAAAATGATGGACACATAAGGATACCTTAACACAAAGTATTTCAGCATATGTTTTCTAAAAACATTATTTTCCTCATGATCATGAAACCATTTTTATAGCCTCAAAATTTAACATTGATACAGTAATATAATTTATTATATCATCTGTACTGAGATTTCTACAATGATTCCAACTAGAGAATAGCCAATTTGTTTTCATCTACCCCCAAAGTTAACACATTGCTTTTGACTATTGTGTTTCTTATAGCATTGATATTTTTGAAAAGTGAAGGCTAGTTTTCTTACAGAATGCCCCAAATCTAGATTTGACTAATTATTTCCTCATGCTTTAGGTTTAATACTTTACCCCAGCATATTATATAAGTGAAGTTACGAGTTTTTCATTGTGTCATACCAACAGGCACATGATGTCCAATTTTTTATTCTTAGAGATGCTAAATTTTACTCACTTGGTTAAGGTACAGTATTTCAGATTATTTCTTTATTGTAAAGCATATCATCTGTGGGATGATATGTAGTACTTTGAGACCATGTGACTATCCTGTTCTAGTATTCTTCTACCAAATGATGTTTTATTTTTTGGGGACAGTGTCTCAAGCTGTCGCCCTAAATAGAGTGCCATGGCAACATAGCTCACAACTTCCAACTCAGGCTCAAGCGATCCTCTTGCCTTAGTTTTTCTATTTTTAGTGGAGACGAGGTCTCCTTTTTGCTCAGGATGGTCTCAAACTCAAGAGCTCAAGCAATCCACCCTCCTTGACCTCCCAGAGTGCTAGGATTACAGGTGTGAGCCACTGCTCCTGGCCCCACTAGATGATTTTAACATATTCTGCTAGAGTTGTGGTCTTTAAATACAAATACTCAAAATATCTGCCTAGTATCAATGATCCTATTTCTTTAAAAACAGGCATTTTTTTGTCATCTTATTTTTAATGATAAGTGAGGTTTAACAGTGATTCTTTTAGTTTCTGTCTGAAATTTAGATCATATCCACATTACCTATTCCCCCTTATTAATTTGCTGTAACTACATATGAACATATGGAGACCTCTTACTGGTACTCTAGAAATATTGGTAAGCTTGTGTTCAAGAGTGTGTTTTAATAGTGTTGACATATTGCTCATCATAGTACTTTTTTGGACTGAAAAGTACAAGTAGATAGATGATATACTGTATTCAGTACACTCATTTTAATAATTTACCTTAGTGTCCCTGAAGGCCATTATTTTATATGTGCTGTTTAAAAATAAAGATAGCCTTAGATGTGGTTCAAGTCCCAGTTTATTTGTTCTCTGTGATTGGATTTTGTTATTTGGGCCTCTGTGATGTAGCACCTCCCTCAGTGCCAAAAGAAGCCAAAAATAGTCCTGTTTTAGTTTTTTCTGGTCTTGTCTTTTTTTTTGGACTTTTGAATTAATGCTGGAATGAATTAAGACTTTATAATAATAATTGTTAATAGTTCCAATTCTCTATTGAAATGCAAATAAACCAACACAGAGCCTCAAGCTATCGCCCTGGGTAGAGTGCCTTGGCATCACAGCTCACAGCAACCTCCAGCTCCTGGGCTTAATCCAGCCTCAGCCTCGCAAGGGTCCCTGGGACTATAGGTGCCCACCACAATGCCTGGCTACTTTTTGATTGTAGTTGTCATTGTTTGGCAGGCCTGGGCTGTATTCGAAACTGCTAGCTCTGGTGTATGTGGCTGGCACCTTAGCAACTTGAGCTATAGGCGCTGAGCCTTTTTTTTTGTCTTTTCAAAATTCGAGTTTTATATATGGTATTGGTTAAATTTGAAATGTTAGTAAAATTTCTGAAATTACTAGAAGAAATTTAATATAGGTTGTGAGACCTGGAGACTTAAGTAGAGTGCTATGGCATCATAGCTCACAACTACTTCCAACTCAGGCTCAAGTGATCCTCTTGCCTCAGTTTTTCTATTTTTAGTGGAGATGGTGTGGCATGTGAGTTAGTGGACAAGAATGGCATGTGAATTGTATATGTGCAGGAAATCAGAAAACAGGCCTCCAAGGGAGAATGTCTATGTGAGGTGTGGCAATACCAGGCTTAATGGTTATGGTAAAGATTCTCCAGATTCCAAAGGTCTTTTGATGTTAGGGGTAAAGGTCTAGCTTAAGCTCTAGCTGAGATTTTGCCTAAACAAATTGGAGACATTCTGTCTGATACTTTCCATGTTCTCCCTTTTTAGTGCTGATGTCTTATAAGTAGTTAAAAGTTACTTAATTATTATTTGCAATAATAAATACTGACCTGAGGTTAATTTAGGAAGGTTCCTCCCAAAGTTTCTCAGTCCTCCAAATGAACTTCATACTTTGTGTCAACCTCTTCATTCCTCCTGCCTAAACCCCCTCATTTGGTGACCACAAACCTCTTCAATTTGATGCTATAGTTTACAGTGGATTTCATGGTATATATGCATATCTTTTAACATTGTGTACTTATTTTAAAGTGAAAAATTCTGTCAAATATTTGATGTTTAAAAATAAACACTTTGGGGCCAGGTGTGGTGGCTTATGCTTAGAATCCTAGTACTCTGGGAGGCCCAGGTAGGTGGATCGCATGAACTCACAGGTTCAAGAGCAGCCTGAACAAGTGAGGCAAGAGGATCACTTGGGCCCAAGAGTTAGAGGTTGCTGTGAGCCATGATACTGTGGCACTCAACCCAAGGTGATAGCTTGAGACTCTGTCTCCAAAAAAAAAATAAATAAATAAATACTTGGTGTTGTATGGTTTATTTGCATTTCAATAGAGAATTGGAACTATTAACAATTATTATTATAAAGTCTTAATTCATTCCAGCATTAATTCAAAAGTCCAAAGTCCAGAGTCTCATCTAAATCAGATATGGGTTAGAATCAAGGCAGGTTCATCCAGAGGCAAATTCTCCCCTCCATCTAAGAACCTGTGAAATCAAGAAAGTTACCTACTTCCAAAATATCTGTACAAATATAAAAACAATACAGTGAGGGGATAGGCACAGAACAGATGTTCGCATTCCAAAAGGGAGAAATAGGCTCAGTGCTCATAGCTCAGTGGTTAGGGCACTGGCCACATGCACCGGGTTTGAACCTGGCCCAGGCCTCCTAAACAACAATGACAACAAAACAATAGCCGGGCGTTGTGGTGGGTGCCTGTTGTCCCAGCTATTTGGGAGGCTGAGGCAAGATAATCACTTAAGCCCAAGAGTTTGATATTGCTGTGAGCTGTGACGCCAGGGCACTCTACCACTGGCAACATAGACTCTGTCTCAAAAAACCACTAATTATTGAAAATTGTTAAACCGGTTTTCTACATTCATACAGCTTTCTCTAACTTTCCCACATTTCTACTTCCATAGTTAACTATCATTTAAACAGAAAGTTTGTAGTTGTTTAAGATTGTTAATGTTATATGTTCATGGTAGAATGAAAAAGAAAATTTAAATATAAAGATTACTCTACCTTTCATGTTAACAGATTTTTAGTATACATTGATTACTGTTTTGAATTTGATAGTCTTTTAAAAAATTGGAAAAAGTATTATTAATATGGTTAATCATTTTTACTTTTTATTTATTTATTTATGTGGGTTTTTTTTGAGATAGTGTCTTGCTCTGTTGCCCTGGGTAGAGTGCAGTGGTGTGATCACAGTTCACTACAGCCTCTAACTCCTGAGCTAAAGTGATTCTCTTGCCTCAGCCTCCCAAGTAGATGAGACTATGGGAATGTGCCACCACACCTGGCAAATTTTTCTTTTCCTTTTTTTTTGAGACAGAGTCTTACTGTGTTGCCCTCAGTAGAGTGCCGTGACATCACAGTTCACAGCAACCTCAAACTCTTGGGCTTAAGTAATTCTCTTGCCTCAGCTTCCCAGGTAGCTGGGACTACAGGCACCCGCCACAACACCTGGCTATTTTTTGTTGCAGTTGTTATTGTTGTTTAGGAGGCCCGGGCTGGGCTTGAACCCGCCAGCCTGGCTGTATGTGGCTGATGCCTTACTCACTGAGCTATGGGCGCTGAGCCTGTCATTTCTTTTTTTAAAGATGAGTTCTCCTTTCTCAGACTGTTCTTGAACTCCTGACCTCAGTCAGTCTTCCTACCTTAGCCTCTGAAAGTGCTGGGATATGGGCACTTGCACCTGGCTTTATTTTTTTTTTTTCGATATGCATAGGAAAAGAAGGAATAGGTTATCATTATAGATTACAATAGTTTACTATACAAATCCCTTAAGTTTGGCTATTAAATTAAGTTCACATTTTCTTTATTTAAATACAATCTCTGCCACAAAACCACAACACTGTAAAAAGCTTCATGCTGCAGAAATACTGGGGTCATGCTATATAATTATTTTTTTCAGTATAAATTCTTTCAAGCAGGATTTCAAAGTCAGGATATCTATTGAACTATTATTAAATATAAAGTTGAGAAATTGGAAGATCTGTAGCTTTTGGAGAGTTTATTGTAATTTTTTTTTTTTTTTTTGAGATAGAGTCTCACTTTGTTGCTCTGGGTTGAGTGCAATGGCATCACAGTTCACAGCAACCTCAAACTCCTGGGCTTAAGCGATTATCTTACCTCAGCCTCCCAAGTAGCTGGGACTACAGGTGCCCACCACAATGCCTGGCTGTTTTTGTTGCAGTTGTCATTGTTGTTTTAGTTGGCCCCGGGCTGGGTTTGAACCCGCCAGCCTCTGTGTATGTGGCCGGCGCTCTGCCCACTGAGCTATGGGTGCTGCCCCATGATTATGTATTTTCAGTACATAAGAATATAGAGTTGTTGCTCACATCTTGATAATAATAAAAGCCTAAAAAGTTTATGCAACATCTCTGTTTTGTATTTTGGAAAGTCTTTGGGGGTTCATAGCAACTTCTCTGCTGCTATACTTGGGTTTTAGGGCTTTAGACTTTGACAGGCCACTTTCAAATCCAACTATTAGCATTTACCACAAATCTGGTCATTATATTCCTCATAAGAAATGTGGATGATACCAAGCCCACAGAAAGTTTTGTGAATTAAATGAAAGCAAATATGGAACTCCCCAAAGTAGTTCTTGGTAGATTACTTTTTTTCATAGTATAGTTAGTGAGATGTTTTAAAATGTGGAGAACTCTACCTGATTTTTCAGATTAGTGCATCTCTGCAAATGTATCATTTTCAGTGAGAATATTATATTTAAAAGGATGCATAATTATAATTGCCTAAAAGTTTTTTTTTAAAATGGTTGGGCAATAGTTCTCTTGGGATGTATTTATTCTTTTATAAGAATTTTAATATTTATATGTTACAGAAACTGTTGGATTTAATAGAAGACTTGAAAAAAAAACTGATAAATGAAAAAAAGGAAAAGTTAACATTAGAACTTAAAATTCGAGAAGAAGTTACACAGGAGTTTACTCAATATTGGGCTCAACGGGAAGCTGACTTTAAGTAAGTTGTTTCTTTCATAGTCTGATAAAACTTGAGAATTTTATTTACTTATTTAATTTTTTTTTACCTTATTTACTTGTTTTTGTTTTTTCTTGAGACAGAGTCTCACTCTAATTCTGGGTAGAGTGCTATGCTGTCCATAGCTCACAGCAGCCTCATACTCTTGGGCTCAAGTCATCCTCAGGCCTTGGCTTCCCTAGTAGCTGGGACTACAGTCACCTGCCATAATGCCTGACTAATTTTTTTATTTTTAGTAGAGATAGAGTCTCACTCTTGCTTAGGCAGGTCTGAAACTCCTGAGCTCATGGGATCCTCTGATCTCAGCCTTCCAGAGTGCTAGTAGTATATGCCTGAGCCACCACATCGGCCTATTTACTTGTTTTGTGTGTTATGTGGCTTATGAATTTTTACAACTTTGTGCAAGCTTGAAAATAGCTATTATTAATCCCCATGCATGATCATTTGAATTTGCTGTTAAGCTATAATATATACTTAATCTTAGAAGTTTAAGATAAAACACAAAATGCACCTTTTTATTTCTTAATTGAATAAATTTATGTTATGAAGGGAAACGCTTCTTCAGGAACGAGAGATATTGGAAGAAAATGCTGAATGTCGTTTGGCTATCTTCAAGGATTTGGTTGGTAAATGTGACACTCAAGAACAGTCAACAAATGAAATTTGTGCGGCTAAAGTTGAAACCGAAGTATGTTAATTGAATTCTTTAAAAAATCCAGTGAGTTTTTGGTACCAGGATTTAGTTTATGATGTCAATGATGAGAAACATCAATTTAATTTAGAATTAAAAGAATACTTATTGGTTAACTTTATCATAATCAGACAAGTTTTGTTAGGAATATAAGCACAAATAATTTAAATATAGCTATTGAGCTTTGAAAAATGTATTTCTAATTTTGGTGTTGGTGATCATTGTATTGATTATAGGCAGATTCCTTTTTGTCTGATCATGGGATACCTGTCCTGGATTTATCTTAAACTTGAAAATTTTTAGATACAAAATTGGTGTAGAATTTTTTTGTTTGTTTTTGAAATAACCCAATTTAGGGGCCTGTGATACTGATGTCCATTCTTTTGCTGTCAGACCACCCTTATGTATTCTACACATGGTTTGAAACTTGGGCTGCATTGTGAAAATGGAGGTTGGCTTCCTGGGCTATCTTAATAAAACCCTTTTATGAATTATTATGTAATTGAAACTATACTTAACTAGGTAATGATAATTATTCCTTAATGACTTATCACAGTTTATGCCATTGTTTTTATGGGAAAATCTTCCTCATGGTCCATATGACATAAAATAAACAATAGTATACAATTTTTCCACAATTGGGACTGTTTCTATATGATTTATGTTAAAGAATTTCAAGTTATGAATTTTTTGCTATTTGAAAACTGTTTAAATTAGTATCATATATAAGAGTAAAATCCACTGTTAATGTTAGGCATGTGGTTTTTGCTATTTTTAGGAAGCACATAATTTTGTAGGATTTGAAGATATTATTGATTCCCTTCAAGATAATGTCGCTGATATTAAGAAACAGGCTGAAATTGCTCATTTATATATTGCATCTCTTGCTGACCCCCAGGAGGCTATTGCTTGTTTAGAACTAAAGTTTAATCAAGTTAAGGCTGAATTAGATAAAACCAAAGAAGAATTAATCAAAACCAAAGAAGAGCTTAAAAAGAGAGAAAATGGTAAGTGGATGTATTCTACCCCTATTTAGGTAGTATGAACACATTAAAAGTATAGTTGGTAAGTATAAGAGTTTTATGCAGCTTATTTAGTGTCATGACCAGAAAATTCTTTAATCAAGGTAACATAGTATACCATTTATATGACTTTATGACTTTACAGTAATTTGCTAGTTTACCACTAAAAATATTTTTTTGTCTTCCATTTACTTTTATACCAATGTTACTTGACAATGGACATTTTTTTTTTGCTTCAAGACACAGTCTTACTCTGTTACCCAGGCTAGAGTGCCATGGTGATAGCCTAGCTTACAGCAACCTCAAACTCCAGCACAGGAGTTTGCCACAATGCCAACCAAATTTTTCTGGGTTTTTTTTTTGAGTCAGTTTCACTATGTCACCCAGTAGAGTGCTGTGGCGTCACCACTCACAGCTTAAGTGATTCTCTTGCCTCAGCCTCCCAAGTACCTGGGACTATAGGTGCTGCCACAGTGCCCAGCTATTTTTTGTTGTAGTTGTCATTGTTTTAGCTGGCCTGGGGTGGATTCGAACCTACTAACCGTGGTGTATATGGCTGGCACCATAACCACTGTGCTACAGGGGCCGAGCCTAATTTTTCTATTTTTAATAGAGATAGAGTCTTACTCTTGCTCAGGATGGTCTTGAAATCCTGAGCTCAAAGGTTCCTCCCACCTTGGCCCCCCAGAATGCTATGATTATAGACATGAGCCTACCATTCCTGGCTGGAAAAATGGACTTTAAAAAACACAAACAAATAATCAAACCATGTGTAAGCTTTATAAGTAAACTAAGAAATCTCATAGGAAATCATAAAGCTGTAAACTTTATTCTGTATTCTTTGTGAATTGGTATAGGAGATTCTGCTCTTGGTTTGCTAGTTTGGGATAGTCACTGCTTTGGAATGGCTTAAATTGATTAGATTGTTACTTCATTCTAACTCTGAGAGCATTTTATATACATATTTTGGGTGTGTGTATGTGTGAGAGACTGTGTGTACCTATAATTGTGACATCTGGTTCTTTCTTTTTTTTTTTTTTTAATATGAAACAGGATAGGTAGAAAATAGCATGTAAGTGGTGCCTTTGCATTATGAAGTGGATCAGGAAGGCTCCTTTTCTCCTTTGATGTTATGCCAGAAGTTCATTTTTTGCATATGTCATTCATTTTTCCCTGATTTTTAAAAGTGTTTTTTCTGAAACATTGCCTTCTTATGGTTGGATTAGCAGTTGAGTGCTGTGTGCTTTTTCTTGAAGGTAACAGTAAATTGTCTGCTACAACAGCTTATGTTTCCTAGTTATTTAGTGGTATATTTTTGAGATGCTTATATATTTATATTGAACATTCTTTATTTTTTTAGAAGCAGATTTGTTGGTTCAAGAGCTTGAAACAGCTAATAAGGTAATACTTCAAGCTTTATCTTGTCTTGATATGGAACTTAATAATAAGTAAATCAAAGGTCATGATTATGATTTGGTTCCATTGTATTATTTTTCCTGTTTTTCTCTGGTTTGAGTCTTATTTTAACTTTTACACATATCCTTTTGAAGAACTAAATTTTTTTTTTGAGATGATCAGATATAAGTAATTCAATTTCTTGGTATCTAATATCTAGTATTTATTTTATTTTATTTTATTTTATTTTATTTTTTGAGACGAAGCCTCAAGCTATCCCCCTGGGTAGAGTGCCATGGCATCATAGCTCATAGCAACCTCCAACTCCTGGGCTCAAACGAGTCTC
>CAUYQV010158262.1:0-92535 GCA_963574575.1 Galagoides demidoff | reverse complement strand
TTGAGACGGAGCCTCAAGCTATCCCCCTGGGTAGAGTGCCATGGCATCACAGCTCATAGCAACCTCCAACTCCTAGGCTCAAGCGAGTCTCCTGCCTCCGCCTCCCAAGTAGCTGGGACCACAGGCGCCCGCCACAATGCCTGGCCATTTTTTGGTTGCAGCCATCATTGTTGTTTGGCAGGCCTGGGCTGGGGATTCGAACCCACCACCTTAGGTGTACGTGGCTGGCGCCTTAGCTGATTGAGCCACAGGCGCCAAGCCCTAAGAGTGGCTTCTTACAGGAGGAAAAATCTACTCCCAGTGCTTCAGGCACAGACACACACATGCACACCCCCTCGGCTGGAAGCAACAAACACAACTCGGCCAACAGAACACCACCGTTTGCCTATTCTCCACTTCCTGATACATTCCGAGAGGGAAATTTCTAATTCCTGGAATCACACTACGTTAAAGGCAGGAATCGCCCTGCTCCTGCCTGGTTTATATCCACATCAAAAGGTGATGTCAAGAGGCTGCGGAAAGCAAATAAGCAGTTTGCAGATAATATGTGATATGTCAGATATAAAGACTAGGAACAGTATTATTCCAATCAACATCTACGAAGAGCATCAAAATAAAAGGCGTTTGTAACTACTTAATCCAAAGAGAAAGTACAATGGGAAATAATATTGATGGTAATTAAACTGCAAGAGCCTATATTTTTTTTTTTTTGAGTCAGAGTCTCACTATGTCACCCTCAGTAGAGTACCATGGCGTCACAGCTCACAGCAACCTCAAACTCTTGGTCTTAAGTGATTCTCTTGCCTCAGCCTCCCAAGTACCTGGGACTACAGGCGTCTGCTATAATGCCTGGCTATTTTTTGTTGTAGTTGTTTAGCTGTTGTTCAGCTGGCCGGGGCCAGGTTCGAACCTGCCACCTTTGGTGTATGCGGCTAGTGCCATAACCACTGTGCTAAGGGTCCTGAGCCTGTATCATTATTATTATTTTTTAAATAGTTTTTTTCAAAGGAAAGCTGATGCTACAGAATGTAGTGTTTTTGTCTTTTCTCGTTGTTTTCAAGGGAAATTTTTTTTAATCCATAAACTTTTGCCTTAGAATCAGAAATTCAGTATTTTGAAGTCATCCTTTCTCTTTCTTCATAGATATAAAGTGGGAATTTGCTTTACCTAAAAGTACAACGCCATTTCAGACTGGCCGCGGGAGAATGAGGGCTTCCTCTGGATCCTGCTACTTTCTCGCCTCGGGGCCTTGGGCCGGGCATTTGAGCTCTCTCTTCTTCACTCCCTGCCTCCTTAACATGGGGAGAGTGCTGTCCTTCCATCACAAGATTGAAATAGCAAATACAAAACTACATGGAAAAGAACTACAGAAACATAAAATAATCACAATTGGATTGTGACGGCTTTACAAATAGAAAATACTTTTCTATGTGTTCGTTGACTGAGAAACCAAATAACCACCTTTCATTTACACGTGTCTAAATCTCCACTCCACAGGTCATGGCAGAGGAATAAAAGAAAATTACTTTAGGCAACACAAAATAATGCTTTCCCTAAAACCGTGGAATAATCACCTGGAGTCACACAGTCTTTTTAGAAATAATTAAAATAGATTCAAGTTGCAGCCAGAAACGTTCTGTCCAACATCCTTCAATGCAATGAAGTCTCAGTGCAGAATTCTTAAAATTACTTGATTTGTGCCTTAGATAATTATCTCAATATACAGTCTTTAAGACATAACCCATATGCAAATTTTATCTAACCCAAAGCTTCTAAAATTATATTAACAAGCAACTATTTTGCCAGAGCTGCTGTGCACATATTGGTCTGCCCAGATGTCCACAGCAACCGAGTACAGCAGCCTCCCTCAAAAAGCTAAGAGTTTCACAGGCATCTCCGCCAAATTCTAGAATCACTTGTTGAAGCCTTAATTATATTTTAAACTCATTTTTATAATGCTCACACTGATTTTGTGAGTGTTAAATTTTAATCCTATTTGAAATATTAGCAAATGAGTAGAAAAGAAAATAGAAAATGCTTAGCACACACATCAGTGTGTAGAGGATGCTAAGACAGAGCACTCAAAGTCCCCTGGAACTTTGCAATTGAATTCCAGATTAGGAAGAAAAGGTACCAAGAAGATTGTAACATTTCTCTATAAATTAGCGGTTTTCAACCTGTGGGTTGAAGGACCCTTTCTCAGGGGTCGCCTAAGGCCATCCTGCATATCAGATATTTACCTTATGATTCATAACAGTAGCAAAATTACAGTTATGAAGTAGCAACAAAAATAATTTTATGGTTAGGGGTCACCACAACAGGAGGAACTGTATTAAAGGGTCACGGCATTAGGAAGGTTGAGAACCACTGCCTAAATTGTCCTCTTCCGAGACAGAACAAGAAAATTACTTTGGACAACACAAATTTAAAAACAATGCTTTTCCTAAAGCTTGAGTGAACTTTTCCTTCACTCGAGCAGGAAAAGAAAGCAAAGGTTCTTACGTTCTCCCTCCCTTCCTGAGTCCCTCATACTTTAGTCTTTAATTCATGAGCCATAACATTGACCTGCAAACCCAATAATATTGCACATTTGTAAACACGTTTGAGAGAACCCAAATGCTTATAACGACATAAATTAAACAAACGATATAAAGGCCATGAGCAAATTCACCTCTTTCTTATGAATGGACATTAAATGGTTCAGGTGTACCTTCTTTGTTCTCCGAGAATGATTTTGAGTGTTGCACCAGAAATGAGTGAAGCAGGTAAAAAGTGTGTGAAAATTCAAAAGTGTTCTTCAGGGCAGGTCTCGTGACTGTGCTCAACCTCTCGGACTCACAGCCAACCATTTTACTAACACTGAGCATTTACAGTGAGGAAATTTTCATTTGTAATAGAATGACATTCTCAGTTTGGTAGATAATTTTCTTAATGTGGTATGTAACAGAAATAGATCAATTTGATGAGGATTCTTTGATTTCCAAAACTCTTCAAAACCAAAATAAAACACCTTTGAAAACTAAATGGTTCCCAGAAGATTTTTTTTTTTTTTTGGTAGATATAGACAAACTAACTGAAAAATGTATGTGAAAAAGCAGAGGAACGGGACTAGCTTTAAAACTTTTTTAAAAAGAAGAATAAAGCTAGAGAAGCCACATTGTTGGATTTTTTTTTTTTTTTTTTTTGGCCGGAGCTGGTTTTGAACCCACCACCTCCAGCATACGGGGCCAATGCCCTATTCCTTTGAGCTGCAGGCACCACCACCACATTGTTGGATTTTAAGAATTACTATAATGCTATAGTGAGCAAGCCATGTCAATGGAACTGAACAGAGTTCAGAAACAAAACTACACAAACACAGGCAGTTGATTTTCCTACAAAGATGCAAGGGCAATTCAATGAAGAAAAGATAGTATTTTCAACGAATGGTGTTGAAACAATTGGATATACACATGCAAATAAAGAACCATTTAGATGCCCTAAATCTAACATCACAAATAATATTTAACTGAAAATTGATCATAGACCTAACTGCGAAATCTGTGTTTTACAGGAGAATATCCTCAGGACCAGGGGAACATCACAAATGTTTAAGACAGGATACTAACAAGCACACAGCTCATGAAATAAAGTCAACAAGTAAGACTTCATCAAAATAATACTTTTGTCCTGCAAGAGACACTGTTAAAAGAATGAAAAGACAAAGCAGACACTGAGAGAAACGATTCACAAGTCACTTCACAAAGGACCAGTCCTTCAAGTGTGTAAGAGCTCTTAAAACTTAACAATAAGAAAACAGAATAAACAAAAAATGACCAAAAAAGTTGAACAGGTACTTCACTAAAATGTATGCATGGTGACAAATTAAGCACATGAAAAGATATTCAATATCATTAGTCATTAGAAAGACATAAATTAAAGCCAGGATTAAATATCACATATCACTAAATATGATAGTGATCGATTTTTAAATAAATCTATAAATTTTAGAATGACTAAAATTAAAAATATTGATAATAGTAAGGGTTGGTGTGATGCAGCACCTGGAACTTTCATGTATTGCTGGTGAAAATGCAAAATGGTACAGTCATTCTGTAAAACCATCTGGCAGTTTCTCACACAGTTAAATACACAGTTAACATATGACCCAGAAGTGACAAGTCTAGGTATTCAGAAAAACAAACACCTGTGCTCACACGAAACCTCTACATCAGGGGTTCTCAACCTTCCTAATGCCGCAACCCTTTAGTACAGTTCCTGTGGGTTGCGACCCACAGGTTGAGAACCACTGCTCTGCTCGAATGTGTATGACAATTCTGTTCATAATGACCAAAAACTGGAAAAAAGTCAAACCCTCAACAGGTCATTGTTCCTCCACAGGTGAATGGATAAACAAACTATGGCACGTCCGTTACATAGACTCTATTCATCAATAAAAAGGAAAGAAATATTGACAGGTACGATGACTTAGATGAATCTCAAAGGAATCCTATTGAATGAAAGAAGCCAGTTTCAAAAAATTAAATACTGTGTGATTCCATTTATACGATATTCTTCACACTTGATCTTAGCCAAAAGGCAGGGAAGCGATTATATGATATTCATAAAAGAATGAAACTACATTGATGGGGAGCAGACCAGTGACTGCCAGAGCTGAGGGTGGGAAAAGGAGGCAATTTCAAAGGGAGTCCTTTGGGGGGTGGTGACTGAGCTCTATCCTGATTGTGTCAGTGATTGCACACATTAATATATGTTCAGATTCAAAAAGAAGACATATATATCTACATACATGTTCATAGCCACACTTTTCATCATAGCCAGAAGGTAGAAACAGACCCAATGTCTACCAATGGATGAACAGATAAACAAATTAGGGTATATAAATACAATGGAATATGATTCAGCCATAAAAAGTAATGAAGTACTCACACATTCTGTAGTGTGAACGAACCTCCAAAACACAAGGCTAAGTAAAAGAAGCCAGGCACAAAAGGTCGCTCACTATGTGATTTTATTTTGGTGAAGTAACCAGAGTAGTTAAATCCATCAAGATAAAACGCAGCTTGGCAGTTGCCAGGGCATGGGTGGGGAATTGGGAAGCAATTGCTTGATATGGGTTTTCTTAGAGGTGATATCTTGGAACTCTGGAGAACTGGTGATTTGCACCATGTTGTAAATGTACTAAATGCCACGGAATTGACTACTTTAAAATGGTTAATTTCATGTTATGGGAAAAATGCCTCAACACAAAATAATCCAAATAATTCTGTTTTACCATGATAATCGAAAAAATCATATACAAAGCTACAAAATCATATTTAAAGCTAGAAAAAAATTAATAATAGTTCATATTCCGATTGCCTCCTTGAACAAAGCACAGAAGGAAGCGTTAGAATTACGTCCTTCCATTCCAAAGGACTTTACGTTTCTGTGCATCAGGCTCTGTTCTTCCCAAAATATTCTGGCAAAATGCTCCCCCATAGTGGAAGAAATTTTTGTTCCCATTTTTTTTAAGTATATCAAATTTTCTTTTCTTTTCAGACATTACTTGCTTGATAATAGATGTTTAAAGTGATCTACACAGTCTTTTGAAAATGTGATTGTGTTTTAGAACATATCACTTGTTCATTTTTTTGCATAACAGAATAGAGCCAAAAAGGAGGGATATATTTTGCCTTTGAAGACAGGAATTCAAGGACAGGACCACTTGTTGTCTTCAGCGTCTCACCATTCCTGCATATCTTTGGTAGTGTCCTTCCTCTTTTGCCCTTCTTGGGTTGGTTAAGCCTAAGATCTTCTCTTCAAGGAAGCATTCCTCAAACTTACAGATGGCCACACGATCATCTCCTGCCTTCCCACAGTGCCTTGGACATTAAAAACAGTTAAACACATGAGATTTCATGATCTGCTCATGTGACAGCCTTCCCCTCCAGGCTGTGAGCTCCAGGAAAGAAGACATATCTTATTAATCATTGTCCTCTCGGGTAACTAACAAATAGTAGGCATTCAATAAATGTAGCTTGTTTGTACAGATTTTGCTGTTTCTTGCAAAAAAAAAAAAAGAAGTCTGAATGGTTTCTGGACAGGGCTATTCTCTTCTTAATTTTCACAGGTTCTGTTACCCTTTCTTCAAAACAAATTCTGATTCCCTAGGTTCCATGCTTTCTCCATAGTTCTAAGTTGGCCTCCCGCTGATCCTTAATATATACTTGGAGCAAGACGCTTTCCCTCTCAGGACACTGAGAATTAGCAAGCCAGACTTCTAATGATCCCAGAATA
Organism: Galagoides demidoff; assembly: GCA_963574575.1. NCBI lineage: Eukaryota > Metazoa > Chordata > Mammalia > Primates > Galagidae > Galagoides > Galagoides demidoff. The sequence goes on along the minus strand of CAUYQV010158262.1, from coordinate 86,256 downwards.
GGATGAGCTTTCGACATCTATAGTTCATGTGTACCCACAAAGAATCCAACAGACCCACTAAAATTCCCAGTAATACCTGTGAAAGAATTAAACTCTTAATCAACAATTTCCTACCTCCCTCCAGATCTGGAGACAGAGAGTTGGTTGATCCAGGTTTTATGGAACTCCTTTTTGTATGTATCTCTCAAGGCAATTATCTAGGAATGCCTGCCCAGAAACACATCCTGATTGCATCCTGGTTTCCCCTCCTCACTTAGAACACAATACAGGACTCAGCAAACTCTCAGCACCTTCAAGGACTCATTCCCAGAAGAATGCTAAAGTTTAAGTTTTATTACCTGCTTGGGCATACCATTTCTGGGCCACCCCCTGCATCTAAGATTAATAAGGACAGTATCTGATACTTATCAGTAGCCACTTGGTACCCTTGTGTATTATCTCATAAAATTTTTATCACAGTTTTATACAGCAAATACAATTATTTTATAGACCTATCAGCTAGAGAGGCATGAGGTCCACTCCCTAAAAATAGCCCCTTCCTCAATACTTTCTTAATGTCACTTGTCTCTCCAAGAGGCATAAACCAGTAGTACAGTGTGGCAGTTAAGAATCTAAGCTCTGGCTTGGCGCCTGTGGCTCAATTGGCTAAGGCGCCAGCCACGTACACCTAAGGTGGCGGGTTCGAATCCCTAGCCCGGGCCTGCCAAACAATAATGATGACTGCAACCAAAAACGGACGGGCGTTGTGGCGGGCGCCTGTGGTCCCAGCTACATGGGAGACGGAGGCAGGAGACTTGCTTGAGCCCAGGAGTTGGAGGTTGCTATGAGCTGTGATGCCATGGCACTCTACCCAGGGGGATAGCTTGTGGCTCCGTCTCAAAAAAAAAAAAAAAAAAAAAAGAATCTAAGCTCTAGGCCAGGTGCCCTGGCTCACGCCTCTAATCCTATCACACTTGAAAGACTGAAATGAAGAATCCCTTGAGCTCAGGAGTTCTAGACCAGCCTGAGCAAGAGTGAGACCCCATCTCTACTAAAAACAGAAAAATTATCTGGGTGTGATGGTGTATACCTGTAGGTCTATCTACTCGGGAGGCTGAGATAGGAGGATTGCTTGATCCCAGAAGTTTGAGGTTGCTATGCTGTGAATGAGGCTGATGTCATGGTACTCTAGCCCAGGTGACAGAGCAAGACTCAGTCTCAAAAAAAAAAAAAAAAAAAAAAAAAGTAGGTCCTAAAGTCAGGCAGGCAGGCAAATATCTGTACCCTAAGCCCAGGTCTGCCCCCCACTGGCTGTTACACAACCTCTCCAAACTTGTTTCCTTAGCTATAAAGTAACATTATCATTAGCATTATTATTATTATTAATTACTTTTATGGTTATCTGCCTGGACCTTGAAGGACTGCCTGTCAGATCTAAAATCAAATTTATCTCCAAGGCAGGTGGAAGAGAAAATTCTCTACTTCTGTGATTTTAGAGAACCACTAAAACCATGAGATCCCAAAGATCATACGGATTCCAGGAATTCCGTATCTACTTCTAGGAAGCAATTTAGGAAATGACAGAATTGGTTTGTTGCATTTGAAGCCTACGGAAGCATATGGCATTGAACCTGTATGAGGCAGGAGCTGTAAGGGCCATAAGGGCCACTCGCTCTGTATGCTAGACAAAGCCATTTAAATCTAAATTCACCAAAGCTTAGGCAGAACAAGGGATAAAATTCATCTTTACTTCAGGACCACAGCCTTGCCTAGAGATTACACACAATTCTGACCGTTCTTAAAGGTGGGCAAAGTTGAATTGGGGGACAAAAAGGAACCCAAATTGTTCTTCTTCACCACTGTTCCTCCAGCCATCAGTGCCTGCAACAAATGTTTTGGGTTTGCATGGGAAAAAAGAGTAAGAAAAAAGAGACCAGAAGCATAAAAGTTGGTGGAAATTTGCAAATCACTCACAAGTGCGTGTAGTGGAGGGGTAAGCTGTAAAGTACATCAGTATCATCAGTATTCTAAGATCATGGGCACTTTCTCATCTTTCCAGATACTATGACTTTAAGTTATCCTTTTTAAAAAAAACATCAAAATGAGCTGTGTATTTTTAAAACTATATAAAATATATTTTCAAAATTACTGCAGAAGAGGAAATGTACTCTTTCTATAAGTGGAAAAGTTTCTGTGGTTGTTATTAGTGAAAATGTTCTAAGTTAATCTATTCTACTATGTGAGATTCCCCTAATTTGATAATGTATTATTAATTTTTCATTATTATTTGGAGTATTTTGTGGTACTTTTCTCCCAAGACACCGTAGGAAATTTGCAATCCCACAAACCTGGTATTGTTTAGGTAAGAAGCGGCCATTCTGTTAGCTGCTTCTGTGATATGAACAGCTCCTCATGTCTCCAACAACAGCCCATTCCACAGCATTGGGGCAGAAGAAAGAATTTATACGTTGGTCCTACCAAATAGCTGAAGTTACTAATATGTCTTCTTAAAAAGAAAAAAAAAGTATATAATTTGTCTTCACAATTTCATATACGTTTCACACTGGGTGACCCTAAAATCAAGATGTCTTTTTTTTTTTTTTTTTGAGAAAAGAAAGTTTCCCAGCACCAGAATATGATTTTGTTAAAATGCAGAGCAACGGAGTACATTGTTCAATAATGGACTTTTTACAAAGGCAGTAACTTTTTTATTAATAGCTACATTCTGGAACAGTATGTCAAAAAGCTGCACAACAGATTCTTCAGATCTATTACTATCCCTCCAAACAAAAGCTATTATGCACAAAGGCAACATCAAACAGCAATCTGCAGCGGCCCATGTTGCAAATAATCTGAACAGAATTCTCTCCGGGGCCTCCTTAAAAGCTGGCCATGTCTTGCAATTACAGAAACGTATCGACCTATCTGCAGACATTTACATGGGTGCGTGGGTCCTCTGTGGTCTTACCCAGACACCCCAGGGGGAGGCTGGATATATTTTTTGAGTGGTTTTACTCATGCCTTCAAAGAAGCCCTTAGTTGATGCTATTCTTTGGTTTCTTATAATGACGGATAAAAGTGGAATCCAAAAATATCCATCCTAACCACACTAATAGAAACCGACCACACCTCCAATCAGCTCCGAGCCCTAGGACTAACCACCTCTCTGTCTAGGTGACACCTGTAACTCCCTACTCTGTGCTGTTGCCAGGGCCAGCTCTCAGCTGCCTCTCTCAGAGGGTGTTTCAATAACCAGGCACAATGGAGAAGCCAAGAGTTACGTTTCCGACCTCACTCTGGATCTCCCTGTTCCACAAGCATGAGGGTGGGAGAAGAAGAGGGCACCGTTCACCAAATTTTTCCTATTTGGGCACACTTCTTGCAGGCTAATTTTTTCTTTCCTATAAGCGAACTTTCCTGGATGGGTAAACATGTTTGTCTTTAAGGGTAGTTCTAGGAGAGATCGTGCATATTTCAGCCAGCTCCAGATGACTCGAGTTAAGTGACTCTCGGGCATGCTAATGTTTGAAAATGCCATATTTGTGCCATATTTGGACCTTTTGCTAGGAACTTGATTTTAATGCAGCCTCCAAATCCCCAACCCCTCCCACCCTCTCCTACTCCTTTATGTATATATGTTGCATAATTATGGAGCAGTGAGTATTTATCACCTTTTCTGGGCAGTAAGCAGAAAGAAATACAATACCATTACTTCCAGTTACTGCCTTTCCCAAGATAATTAGGTAACACAGTGGAGAGAGCCTTGGTAAGCCTAATGCTGTTCAAGTTAAGTGATTGACACGGCTCTGTCTGGCTGCTCTATTAACTGTTTCATTTTGTTGCTATTTGCAGTTTGCTTGGCTAATACTCCGAACAAATACAGACTGTTTCTTTAGCCCCTTTTTTCTCTTTGACCTTCTCCTGCCCATTTTCTTTGACTCACTTCAAACTGCCTTGAAAAGGCCTGTTGAATGTGCACAGTCCATCAGAGGCCCAGGTTCGTCCCTACCCTTGCCCTGAAAGCCTTACTTCAAAGATGGGCCGCATTCTTTAATTGCCCTTTGAATTAATATCAAAGGGTCACAATGCGAGTGCCAAAAGAGAAAGGGGCTTTAATGAAGCAAAGAGCTGCCATTCATTTGCAGATAAGCACGTTTTTATGCCTGAATGGTCACCATGGCTGAAGGCTTCAAGAAGAGGAGGCTGGCCTGTAAGGACTTTTCCTTAAGTAGTGATTAGTGCAAACAAACAAAAGTAAACAAATTTTAAAAAGTCTACAAACAGCGACAATATAAAATAAATAAGGCTGAATTTCCGAGCTATACATTTCCCCCTCTGACTTTCACTTAAGAAAAAAAAAAGTGGCACTTAATTAGCAAATCCATTCACCATTTTTAATTCCATATTTCAACATTAAAATGTAGGGTAAAATCTTACTTTCACAAAAAAAAGGTCCCAGTAAGCTCAACTTAATTACTTCTGATATGAACATTGGTGTTCAAATTATTGATATTTGATTCTTTCAGTACAGAGAATTTAGTTTGAGTCTAACATGGTAAAACTTAATGCATCTATACATTTTGGCCATCTTTTCCATTTCTTTCAGAGAAATCACTAGTTACCAGCCAGTGTCTGTCTTCCTTGTCCCCTTCTAACACTGGAGCGTCACTTATAGAATAAGAGACCAAGAGCACCAGAGGTCAGCCCAAGGTAAAATACAGCTCGAATCATAAATGATTACAGAGTGAAACAGTAAGCCACGCTTCCCCTCCTCATCACTCTCCTTCTAGGGAGGTGGATGATTAAAGAAGGATTTCAGTCCTGGTGAATTATCATCTTAGCCAAAGCTCCGACTAGCATCTTTGGTGCCCAGCAACAAACTAGTTGGTTGGCCTCTGGTAGACATAACATTCAGAGGCCCGCCTGCACCTTTATCTCTTTACTGTCTGCCTTGGTAAACAGAGTTTGTGTTGCTCTTGATGACATACAAGGAAGGTTCTTGCTCAGATTCTTCAACCAGTCTCCAAAAGGGAGTTGCCAACTTCGAATGCATGTATTCAAAATTGCCTCCACTATGTTAAGAAAAAGAGAGAGGTTTCCCTTATATTTGGGAAAATCAGAAGCATCTTCTCCTCATTGGCCTCATTTTCCATGATCTTATCCATCTAGTTCAGGAGTTGCCAAAATAGAGCAAGAAGAGGGCAGCAAATAAATGTCAGAGAGTCAGCCAAGCTGCATAGATTTCCAACTCCTTCCAGAGAAACTCCTTTCCTGGCCTGCTGGGCCTTCCAATCTTATGACATGAGCCAACAGGCATCAGAACAATGTGGAAATCAAAAGACTTATTTTGCCCAAATCTAAACCTTTAAAAGCAGTTTCTCCCATACCAGTTTTTCCCTAGATCTGCATCAGTGTGCTGCTTTTCAATAAAGGACTGTTGTCCCAGCAACTAGGTTCCATATGTCCTGCATACAGAATTAGTTCCATATATTTTGGACTGACCACAGGAAGATCCATTTATTCCATGTTAAACTGTACTCTAAGAAAGCAAGAAGGAAAATCAATTAGCTACCAAATCTTGTTCAAATGAGCTTAATAGCAATCAGCAGATTAAAAGTCTATTTGTTCAGAATTTCTAAGGTATTTGTGGTCACTAATACATCACAATAACCCTTTGAGATAGTGGAGCAAATATTATCACCTTCACTTACGAGCAATCCAGCTCAGAATGGATTCTTACTTTCCCATGATCACATACCTATTCAGAGAGAGAGAGAGAGACCTGGGGCCAAAACCAGTCTTTTAACCCCCTAAAACCTTAGATAAAGCCATGGTTATGTCAGCACTAGTTTAGGGCAGCTCAATGTTCTGGGGATTCCTTACCAAAATCCAAGAGTAGAATAAACTTCAAGATATTGCAAAACCAGCTTAACAAGACACAAGGAAAGTATTTGTACCACATATCACAATGTTTCCCCAGGATGATGGGATAGTATAAATATAACCTTTCATGAGCTGCCTCCCAAAGTAATGATGATGTGGATGGGGAATGGGGGTGGTGGTGATTATATCTTACACTTGTCCAGGGCTTTATACTGCTTAAAGTATTTTTATACCCTCTATCTGATGTAATTATATGATGCTTTGAGTTGGAAAAAAAAAAATGTTTTTGTCTCTTTAAGCACCAAAGAATAAGGCAATGTGCCTTGACGTCAGTTCAAGTAAAGCAATTTGAAGCTTTTAAATCCAAACAGCCTCAACATTGATGTTACCTAAGTAATGGGTTGCTTATTTCCTATGTAAATAAAACTGAGGGGCATTTGATACCCATATAAAATTTATATTCTCAAGGAACAAATCACTCAATGACAGCATTCTCTTCTCTACCCACCTTCCCATCTGCAGCTTGGGAAAAAAAACGGTGCTTCTGAAATTCAGTTCCATGTGAAAGACCCCCCACCCCCACCCCAAGGCTTAACCTGCAAGCTGCAAAAATCCAACAGGAAAGGTGTTCCAACTTCACAAATAGCTGTTTTATGGAAGGACTTGCCCAGACTTAAATGAAAGCCTTGTCCAGATGCCTGCGGGACTGCACCTCTCTCCTGAAGCTTTCACTTTCTCCATGTCACCAACTCTAACCACAGAGCCGCTCAAGTTGCGGGTGTCTGGACAAGGCTTCTACCCAACAACATTGACCCACGATCTGATGAAGGTTTAGTTCAGGAAAACACTGCATAGGAGCCTTCACTGTTTATCTCACTCAGGACTCAGAGGCACACGTGGAAGAAGCTCGCCCCCTCAATGAAGAAAAAACCAAAACAAAACCTGGAGCAAGCCATCCTGAAATCTGTACTTACAAAAGTTGTATTAGCCTCCCTTCTTTAAAAATGTAATTATACTTCTAATCCTGCTGCCACTTCTCCCAACCACCAGCATTTTTCCCAAGCATGGAGTAAGTGTTATGTCAACTACAGAGGCTTAAAGGGGAAGAAAATGTGATCTAAACAAATCTCTAGGAGCAGACATCCTGCTGTAGCCTTCAATGGGTAACATTTGTTATGAAGTAATAAGAATTTGCATAATTTTGGGGAAGACTTTGTTTTCAAAGTAATTCTCTCTTTCACCTGCTTGGGCCTTTACCGTGTATGGCTTTGGTTAAGTTTTGTTGATGGAGGCTCATGTTTAACCAACTGTTTTTAATTTACAAATTAAACTTGTCAGAAGTAGAAATCCTTCCCTTGGAACTCTTCCAATATGTCAAGAATTAATTCTAATGAAAACGGCATTGCCTAAATGCACGATGGCCAGTCACTTATTTTATTTACACAAAGTCCTTCTCAGTTTCTTTGATAAAAGCAGCTAAATCTTTTTCCTCTTTCATGTTTTGTCAGCACTTGATTCCTTTTGTCCCTTGGCTATTTGCCTAGCTGTGGACAATAAGGCAGGAAGAATAGAAGCAGATTGTTGGAATGGCCCTCAATAAACCTAATTATGACATGTTGACTGCCCTCACCATGACACAGTCAGGGGACCCAGGCTTATTCAATTACCCTTGCCAGGTTTCTCTTTCAGACCTAAAGTTATCCTTTGACTGTTTGTATTTCTGAACAGTATTCATGTTCATTGTGAAAGAAAATCCCCTGGACTTTGAGGGGTTTTTAAGTTGATGCTGTTATTGTAGCTAATTTTTATTAACTGAATGATAACATGATAAAGAAATAGACTTTTGTTATGTAATAAGAACAAATCAGTGTGTGCTTAAAATTACACCTTTCTTTCCTTTCTCTTCCAGCCAGCCTGGCAGGACATGGAACCCGAATTAATAAACAAAATAATTTCTTCAACCTGTATGTCCCTTACAACATGATCCAGAGTGTAGCAGTACAGAACAGAGCTGTGGATTCAGTGTGATTCTCCTTAACTTAAAAAATAATAATAACCACATGATTTTGGGGGGTGTGTGTGTGTTTTAACCACCAAGAAGGTTCTTGGCCCTATTAACACCGGAGAACATAAGTTCATTGGTACCTTTATGCCGACAGCTATTTCTTCAGCTGTTGAAGGTAGACAGGATGGACAGTATTTAATTAAAACTCTGAGGAGCCCTTTCCTCCTCAAACAGATTGTACAGAGCTCATGCCAGTGGTTCCTGCAAAGCCAGGGTATAAAAGCTGGGTGTCAAGTGAACAAAAGGGGAGAAAAATGAAGGAATGCCAAAAATCAGCCCCTGATCCATCCTGGCTTTTAAGTCAACTAGATCTGAAAGAATTAATATTCAATTGTATTTCAAGCCACACAAAGCTCAGCCGGGATGGATTGTTTTATGGTTATAGCACCTTTGGATAATTTCTTCTTCTTCTTCTTTATTTTTTTTTCTGTTGAGAAACTCATTGTTCCATTCAGGTGATTTGGCAGCTCTTGGAACTATCATGGAATAAAAATTCAGCTCCCATATTGCAAAGTGGTTACTTACATTTTTTTTTTTTAATTTGCTCCTTCATTCCCTTCACTAGCAAATTTCCGTCATTTTTAAAAAAAAAAAGCAGGTCCAAACAGCAGTCTGCCCTGCAAGTAAATGTGGGGTTTGGTATTTATTTGGTTTCCCAGGGAAATTACCTTTTTAATCCTAATGTGAGAATCAAACACACAAAGGACTTGGGAAATGAAACAGATTTTGACTGCACACGCTCTAACCTGCATTCTGTTCTGCTGCCTCCTCTCCTCTCCAATATAAAAGTTTCATTTTCTCGAAAATCTAAAGGTATATTCTTAATTGCAAATGTCCAAAATGAATTGTCTAGAAATATATACTTATTTTAGAGAATATCATGCTACAGTTTTCTTTTGGCATTTGTTGATTTCGATTTCTTTAATGAGTACAAATTTACCTTTGTATTTACATTAAAATCCCTCTGAACAACTGCAAAAATAAGCATAATGGTACTCTAGCTATAAATAAAAAATATGTCTCTTAACAGCAGAGGAGAAAATAGTGAATGTCTCACCACTGGAGAGTTAAAAGTAAGTATTCTTCCAAAGCGTTCAAATTACTTTAATCAGCAAATGTGACCTCCTGTATAAAGAAAGGTTTTTTAGAAAGTCTGCTTTTGCTACTTTAGGGTGGAAATGTTATTAAAATATCCAAGATGTCTCAATATTTTAACCTGAAGCATATGTATTTTTGCATTCCCTAAAATGTTTTAATGTTTTTATATAGTTAAACAGAATAACAACTCTTCTTCGAATCTCAACGAGCACTTCCCTAAGAAAACATGAAAAAAAATAAGTAGAGGAAATCAAATACTCAGATCGAGTACTGCTCACCACCCCAAACTTGGCCAAGCATTATAAATGCCTGCTGATTTAAAAGTTACACAGTTATCTTGCTATTCAAACTATATTAAACTTCTCCAAGCCTGTTGGAACCCAATTCCTGTGACAGTATAATTCAGAGTTTTGTCTGTGGATACAGAAAGAGGAGTCAATAATTTGAATTGTTTTGATTTGCAGAGAGTTACTCAACAAAAATTCTAATGTTGGCTAAAAGTGGCTGAGATCAGATTTCTTCTTTAATCTAAAGGTCAAGTCATGACTTTTTCCTTTATCAAGGAAAAATTTTCATTTTGATTCAAGTTCCAAAATCGCCATATATTTGATCTGAGTATGGGATAATCACTAAGAAAACTCAAAACAAACTCTTTCATATGGTAAAGAGTGGTGCTTACTATTCTGAATGTAGAAAGAGATATCACTTTTCTTCTAATGTTCAGCCTCTATTTTAAAAGATTGGCAAATATTCTACAGTAATATTTGCTTACGTCTATGTTCACAAGCCTATTTACGATAAAGAAACTATAACGAAACTTGAGCCATATAAATCAGGTACATAAGAAAAATTATACATGTAAATATTAATTTGGATATTTTATAAGCTCCAAAGGTTCCTCAAACAAAAAGCTATAGTTTTAGGACGTATTTTACATTATATTTTATCATCTAGGCTTTGGGATTAAAATCTTTTTTTTTTTGCAGTTTTTGGCTGGGGCCAGGTTTGAACCTATCACCTCTGGTGTTTGGGGCCCATGCCCTTCTCATTGAGCCACAGGCACCACCCCAGTCTTTGGGACTAAATCATAACATTTGAATGGATCATTGTCTATTTTCAGATGACATACCTAACAAGTGATTACATTATAGCTGTTGACTTTTGAAAATAATCTTCCTCCAAAAAAATAAAATAGTAAGAAAGTAGAGGGGAAAATATAGTAAAATCTCCTCTTGATAGGCTATAATATTTTGTCTTGAATTGTTTTCAATGTAATGAAAAATATTTCTTACCTTCTAAGTTTCTAAAACGCTTCACAGCAAAGTCTTTACCTAAGTAGTAAGTTTTCAGATTTGAAATTATGCCTTGTTTAATTATCACGAGCTTCCTCTCAAACTCTGTTTTGTATGGAAAATTTTAATTGATTGAAACAAGACTCTTTAAAAAATGTGTCAGTGTATGTATGCATTTTACTCAGAGGCAAAAAGGCAGAAAAAGAAAAAAATCTTGTTTGCTCTATTCAGTTTCTAACAACTGCTAAGCGTGGGACACGAGGGTGTTAGTGGAGTTTAAGATGGGACTTAGAACCAGCTGAAGTGAATGCACCATTGTCTGATTTTCTCCCCCTCTCTCTTCAAGCTCAGACCGTTTCTAGCTCTGGGGTGGTCAGCAGCAAGAAAACCTGTGTGTCCCTCTCTGAACACAGACAGAAATTGTCTGGGCACAGAAACTTTGAAAGACGGAGCGCTATCTTCCTACTCTACCCTCCTGTGTAAGCAACTCTTTTTCCTAGCAGAATCAAAAGAAGCTCTTTAAATAATATCTGCAGATCTTTTTAGCCCCTTCTGGAAGCCACAGCTTGGACAGGAGGTATGAGGAAATATGCATTTCCCCACATGAGTGAGACAGAGTTGGGGTGGCCACCTGTGTGACCACTTAGCAACATTTTTTCCAGCAGGCTTTTGCTCCTGCCTACTTATTCCAGCACCTAAAGGCATCCTTGCCCCCAAAGACAAGATACAGTAGGACGTGCTCACCTTCTCAGACATGCAAGGGCCACAGCCCTCTCCATCCTTGCCCTCCTCATTCCCTGGGTGCCTGGAGGCCACACTGTTTCTCCTAGCAGCTGCTTGAGGCTTTTACAGAGCAGGACACGGCACGGCTCACTCTTACTCAGGCTAATCTCAAACTACTGAGCTCAAGGGATCCTCCCGCCTCAGCTTCCCAGAGTGCTGGATTACAGGTGTGAACCACTGCACCCAGCCTGTTCCTCATCCTCTCGTGAGGAGCTGGTCCAAGATCGCCCTGGGGTGGTTTCTTCAAGGATGGAGGCCATTGCGTAGAGTTAGGACCACATAGGTAAAGTGCCTGACCCAGACTTTGGATCCTTGAAGTAAATGAGATAAGTTACAAGAAATGAGAACATATCCTGGAAATGCCAACGTGCAGGACACACGTGAGGGTAACTCTGCTGCTGGTGTTTCCTGCTCACACAGGCTCTGCTGACTCACCACTCTCACGGAAGGAAGGATGCTATCTCTACCCACCTCTGCCCAACAAGGACAAGGGTAGATGCAGTTTTAGAGGAGCTGAAGCTTTTATAACTTGGGGGCCCCTGATGAGAAATAAATAGCAGTGCACCTTAATGTTAGCTTTACAAAAATCTAATGACAGGAAGATATTTGGGGGGCCCCTCCCAGTGGGAAGGGACCCACACAGATTAAGTTCCATAGGCTCATTAGCTCTACAGTGAACCCACCTAAAGAAATGTGGGACGTTGCTAGGTGCTCACATCTACTGTCATTACCTAATATGTATAAAACATAAGTTGAGTCTAAGTGGCAATGCTGAGGTCTAATAGGAACACAAGATCATGTCAATAGTCCACTAACACAGCAGGCTATTAGACACCATATTACAGATGGAATAAATCCCATCTATTCCACTGGGACATCTGTGGCTTACATCTTCCAAAGAGATTTATTTCTGAGGCTCTCAAGGGTCCCAGGACTGAGCACCTAGGAATCTCTCTGGCCGGAAGCTCTCACACCTAGTAGATTCACAATGGATGTTCCTTGACCCCACTTCTCTTGACAACGGGAGTTTATTTCTTCAGACCTCTGACAACTGTCCAGGAGCCACTAGAATAGCGGTTCTCAACCTGTGGGTCATGACCCCTTTGGGGTTTTCCTGTGTATCAGATATTTACATTATGGCTCATAACAGTAGCAAAATTACAGCTATGAAGTAGCAATGAAAATAATTTTAAGGTTGGGGGTCACCACCACATGAGGAACTGTATTAAAGGGTTGCAGCATTAGGAAGGTTGAGAACCACTGCACTAGAAAAAGGAGAACTCAAATCAGATCTCTGCTTCTCCATGAGGGTTTTGAGCTGCTTGGCAAGGTGAGCCCCACAATGCCCTCTGGTCTGTGGCTCAAGGCTAGAAAGATCCTTTGCGTCCTTCCTTTGCTCTTTGCCAATGATCCCTGAGGACAAAAGCCAAGACCTTTCCCTGGCACTCTGGCAGTGGGAAAATTCCATGTGTGGTGGAAGATGCTCTTGGCCCAACTTGGCCCTGCCTCCTCCTGGACAGCGCCGTTGGGCACCTTGAAGGTCTTGCTCACAGACAAGGGCCTCCCTCATTGCTAAACGAATCCTGTCTTTTCATTATGAAGATAGGATCTGTTGAGGTGTGACTTCAGGGGCTTCAGGAAACCAATCCCCTGTGCCCACCAAATCCTTCCTACGTGAACACCCAATAGGCTACCTTTAAGGATTCGTTCTTCCATGCTGAGTTGTTAGCTGTCTGTCCTTTGGAAAAGTCCCTCTACTTAAGTAGTCAAAAGCATAACCAGCTGAGTTTTCTGTGTGAATGAGGTAGAGCCAGGTAGAAGCAGATGGCGAGTGTGTGGGGATGGAGTGGGGCCTATGTGTGGAGTATTGGGGTGCAGGAGGCAAAGGGGAACAAAAGAAGAAGTAACAGCTTCCCCCAAGGTCAATTCATAGGTCCAACTGTGGAAAGAAAGTGGGCAAGAAACATTTTCAAAGGGTTCAGCAGAGAAGAGTCAAAAGTGTAGGAGAATCTCAGACGTGCCCGTGAAAAGTCCAAACTCGTTCTGGTAACATCTTTTCCTATAAATTATAGGAAAATTATAGTTTGAGTGACAGTTCTTTTTATTTTTCCTAAACTTTTTCCAAAAGGATTTTTCAAGTACCGGAAATTCCAATGTGAAAGATAGTCATTGTCTTACCTAATAAATTTAATTTGGGTTTTCATTAAAAAAAAAAAAGAAAGAAAGAAAAAGAAAGGATTCATTTCAGGGGAAAAATCGTTAGTTTAAACTAGTAACATTAAATTACAGTAATTCAATAAGATGATGAAAGTTAGCCAACAAACAAAGATTCAGACCAAATTTGGTTCTCTATGTCATTTGTACTTTGTAATGAAGAAATTATTCCTCTCCTTATCTGACCAACGTATATGCTGGTGCCCCATTAGAAATAGAAGTTTGCTCAATGTTTCAATTTTCCTAAAAGGGACAGGCAGCCCAAGAAGAGGGTATGCCAGGTGATGTGTATTTGCTCTGACCTCCACAAAAGCCATATTCTCCATTCTCTGCTGATCACTTCCTGAGCCTCTTACAGAAGCAAGATGAGACACTCATCCCATCTACCTACTGGCTTTACATTCAGGAATTCCCCCGAGAAGACCAGATGACACTTTCTATAGGCAAGGAGAAGCCAGGCCCCAAAAGTTCTCCGAAAATCCCAGAAACTAAATCCAAGATAGATCAGGCCTTAGGTTTCCACCTTGACCTCTTACCTGGAGCCAACTTTCCTATAATTAGGACTTTTCCCAGTACTTGGTATTCCTCTAGCCCCTGTACACTTAAGCCCCCTCTGTGCAGTTTCTAACCTAATGCTAAATCGTTTCCTCTTTCAGACAAAAAAATCAGCAAGTATTTAGAGCTTGGCTGGCCCAGGGACCACAAGCAGACATTGGCTTTTAGTAAGAAACCATAGAAGTTGCCTTTCAGCTTCCCTCTGATATATATGTGATGTGTCATGAACATACGTGCCCTGGACGTGTCTTGTCTCTGTGAAAGCCAAGCATACCTACCACCTGGAAAGTTTCCACACTGGATGGTTTCCCCAATCATACTCTGCTCGGGTGTATTGCTAGCCCACTGGGCACACTGTGGGGGAGGCTTCCATTTATTTGCTTGACTTCCAGCAACGGACTCTCAGCTCTCTTTAGAAATGGTCTGAAAGTCTTTTTTAAAAAACTCAAAACTTTCCAAATTATAACCACCATTCCAGGCACTGAGGTCTCATTTACTTGGAAATCATGAAATGGAAAATTGAAGCATTTTCCCCCAGATGAATTCATGGTTTACGTCCTATTTTAGAAAATTGCAAGTTTACAAATTGGAAGCAAAGGGGCTGCTCTCCCCCGTGAAACACCTGCTGGCCGACAGCAGGCCATATCCCCGGAGAACGGCACTGCTTGCCACTTCCCTCTACCTGTATGAGGAATGGCTATGTGTGATCCGTCGTGAGTCTAAAGTTGGACCACTTTGCTTATGCAGCCATAGACACAACTTAGTTTATGTGATCCGAATTTTTGTTAAGAACGTCACAGCAATAAGACCCACAGATCAAAATTTTCCCTGATGATATTAATCATCTCTAGGCTCTCTTTTTATGTGGAGAGCTGCATAGTTTTATAGGTAGTGATCAAATGCCACAAATTATGAGCCTGATTCGATCCTAATTATGCACAGAGGTAGGAAAACAGAGAAAAAAGCTGCTTTTGATTCTCCCCAGCTCTTTGTAAATGCTCTTAATGCCAGCCCTGTTTACATCCCCTAACTGACTCCCTTAGATTTCCACAAGCAACTCAGAGGGAAAATAGAAGAGGAATCGAGGGCACCCACCTAGCTGGCAGCCTTCTACCTAAGCACAAAGGGAAGTTCTAGCATTATGAAAATGCACCATCCTGCCTGGAGACAGGCGGGCTCTGTGCTGTGCATTCTGGGGCTAGCTGCAAAATACAGTCAGGAAAGATTTATTTTTGTTTATCTGTTATTCTTTGAAACCAAATCAAGATTTTGATTTTCAGAAATCAACCCTTCGCCCTGGTTTGTGCTCTTGTTTCTAAAAGGCCCATTCCTAAGAAGGAATGACTTGAAACATTCACGTCCTGATGGTCACTGGTGTTGAGAACTGTCGTCTTCTCAGAAGGATTCTGAAAGGTTATTTTGCTCATAAAGTCAGAGCCCAGCTCTTTCTGGCTTATTCTTTTAGCTAAGTCAAATATTCAGCACCATCGACAACTGAATTTCCAAGCATCAGAATTAAGGAAAATAGAATAATTAATACTGATTTGAGAGGGAGGCAACGTTTGTGGGGGAAAAAATGTGAAAAATCTTTTCTGTGTACAAGGTAATGAATATAGAGGTCCTTCCAGAAAGTATCCAGCCATTTACTATGACAGATAGAGACCGACACTTGTATACTGTTTACAAATTCACAAAATTAAAAACCAACCATTACTGAACTCAAGAAACCAGCCTAGAGCACCAGTTAGCACTTCTAAAAAATGAGAAACAGAAGATCAGATTTCGTTACTGCTAAGCTGCTCTCTTACAAGTTAAACCTAGTGTAGTGACAATTCCTCTATGATAACTAAACAATCAGAATACGTATCCTCTAAATGCTTATAGAGTGAACTGCAATTTTTCTGGCACAGAAAGAAAAATAAAAAGTCTTAAAGGGACTATTTGTGATGGTGGTCAAATTAAATAAATAGTAAATAAAAGGAAAAAAATAAAAGGGGGACCAATAAGTTAAAAAGAAAAAAGTTTTCCTCGGATTTAGAGAATTTTCCATTTGGAGAAACAATAGAATACCAGAGGAATTTCCAGAGGATGGTCACTGTTAGCAGAACCACTGGAAGCGGGAATTTCAAAACCTACACTCTGACTCAAGTACCTTTAGAGAAAAGTGTCTCTTTTGTCGTGCAAGTGCCACAAAACAAACTCACTAGGGCCTCGTGCTTTCTGAGAAGCCCTTTACCATTTGTTCTCAATGCAGAACTCGAATTCCACCAAAGTTACCAGAATTAACAAATGCCATTCCCAGCGGAACTATTTTACAAATAAACTCACATAGGTACCAAATGGTGCTGTTAGTTTAGAAACTATCTATTGTTCAATAAATCACCCTTTGCCAACACAATGGAGTACTATGCAGCTATACAAACAAAGCCGAAACTCAACTTCAGGCGCTGATGTGAAATGATTGTTGAGATAGTTTCTAAAGTGAAAAGAACCAAAAAAGCAACTTAACAACACAAGCTACCACTCCTGAAAAAAAATGGGAAGAGAATTTTTTTTTTTGCTAATTCCAAAGAGAGAAATGTAATTGCTTGGTTAGGAAAAAGTGCCAGAGTTTTCTGGAAAGATAGACAAAGATACCAGGCACCAACAGACAAAGGTAGGTAGGAGGAAAACTTGACCCTGTGCCTCCATTTATTTTTTTTTTAATTTTGTACAAAGTGAACATTTAAACCGGGCCAAAATAAATAGGACGGTTTAAAAATAAAATCTGACAAACCATATATTTCACTTGCGTGTTTGGGTCAACAAGAGTGCAATTCTCAAAATAAGAGAACATTTTCCTTTGCAGGCTGAGAGTTGGCAAGGATCAATCCAGGAGTCTCCTTGTATCTAAAAGCCTTCAGGGGGCCAGGACTGTCCAGAAGAAGGCCTCATGGCCTGCCGGTGAATTTTTATCAGTTCACTGGGGGCCTGGCTGGCCAAGGAGCCCCGGCTGCCTGCTGGGAAGCCTAAGCCGTAACAGCTGCATAAACTGGCTGTGCCCCCACCTGACCTATTTCAGAGACAGGTCAGAGCAGTGCATGTGGGGATAAGAAAACAACCTTCCTTGCAGCCAGTGGCTGCACTGTCAAGCTGCTCCAGTGGGAGAAGCGCTGGGGCAGGAGCTCTCCAGCCCCTCCCAGCCTTAGGAGCCAGGCTACTTTCCTTCCATTCTCAATTGCACCCCGATAACACAAGAGCCCCCAGCCTGTGGAGACGAATGGAAGGAAATGGAATATAAAGGTCCTTGAAATTTATCTGCCAGCTTAAAGAATGCTACTTGGGAAAGTTTCCTTAACATGTCTGTGCTCTGGTTGTAAAGGAGAGGGAATTAAGAAGAATCATGCACAAAGAAAAAAGAATGCACGCATTCGCACGTGCGGAGCTGTAAAGACATTTAAGAACAATGAAACAGGCTGCAGAGGAGGAACTGCCTAAAAGCAATCCCACAAAACGAAAGATGGTAACAACACTTTAAGCATACATACTCATACATGGGTATGTATGAGACCCATTTTTGTAAAGCAATGAATTTATCCACCCCGACCCAGTGGAGGAAACAACCAAAAACCCTTGTGCCAAAAGCACACAGAAATTTGATTTGGAAGAGTTTTGAAAAAGCCAAATGACTCTAAGAGAGAAAAGTAATCTTTCAAGCTGGGAGAAAAAAATAATTAATAAATAACTTTTGACATATTAGTGGTTTCAAATTTTATCCTTTTTCATAGCTATTAAATCAATGAAGTTTTTATATGAAATAACTGCTTATCAACTCACACTTTTTGACTTGGTGAAAGTGTACTTAGTGGTGTGATACGCGTGTTCAGTCCTCATTGTTGCGTCTAAGCTCTGAATTAGTTTTTATCTGCCCTTGGGCAGAGCCCATCTGCTAGTTTATAGGCTGGTCACTTTCTGCAGGATCAGAGTTCCCCCCCCCCCCCGCCCCAGGACTTCGAGTTTTGCTATGGTAAGTATAATCTGCACATAATATGCATCTTCTCATTTTATTCTCACAGAGCCCTGGGAAGTGGGTATGATGTGCCCCATCTTATGGATATCAAAACTGAAGTTCAAGAGGTCACATCTAAAATATGCTTGGTCTCAATTTCAGAGCAAAATTGGTGAAACAAGAACAGGCCACTTTGGGTACTGTGCTTTTGTAAGGCAAGAAAAGATGTGGAAAAAGTACTCTGGAGTATGTTTAAATCAGACCAGACAAGAAACACTCAATTGCTTTAGTGAACTTCAATTGGGAAACTGGCCAAGTGAGGATTCACAAAGAAGAAACCTATTGCTTTTCTTATAATAAAATAAATTGGACCAATTAATTTTCTTTCGTTCAGGTTAAGCTCAACCATGAGTAATTGAGACACACATGCATACACATACCCTTTGGCCAAGATTTTCTTAATCATGATAGTACATTTGAATATTAGGAGAATGAGAAAAAAGATGGTTGAAGACAGACGCTACAAATCTATAATTCTTTTAAAACAAAGTTTTAAAAAAATGATAGACCTTACAGGGAAAAGTAGAAAGATAGTAGTACTGACATGCAATGCCCAATTGCCTGTGCCCTGGGTAAGTTATGCCTATATCAGGGCTTGCTAACAAAAAGTAAATAAGAAGTTAATGGCTAAAAATTGCTTTAGTTCTGTGTCTATGTGAAGTACACATGTACATTTATTAGATCTGTGTACGTGTCAAATTCACAAAATACAAATGTAGTTTTTCTGTTAAAAATGCAGATGTGTCTGGGACCAAATCAGCACTGACTATGCAAAATCTACCAAACAGATTCCATGCTGCAATGCAAATTACACAGCAATTAACTTTCCTCTTTTAACCACTCTACCCCCAACTTATTGTCTCCACCTAATGATATAAGACCAAAAGCTTTGAATTCTATATTTGTTTCCAGGAATACGTCTACGCTTAAGTCTCCATAGAACTGTACTATCTGAATTCTCAGTGTGTTTCTGTAAATGTTTAAACGCTGAAAATCAGTGGGATGGCCTCTCTTTCCTGGCTGACTATGTTGCTTGGCCAAGAAGGGTCTCCCATCCTTGTCACAAAACATTCTGATCCACTATTTTTAAATAGAATCCACTGGATTATGTTCAAGATGAGCCAGGAATTGGCTTCTAGACTTGAGAGATGACATTAGCGTACCATTACAGATGCAATTAATATAGCCAAATAAAAGAACGTAAGAAAGCTCAGTTAAGAAACTTCTGAATGGGTCTGAGGAGACCGACGTATAGCTAGTTTAATATTGCTTGGCATGAGTTCCAATCAGTTTTACTAGAGAAAGTCATTTCTCAGTCACTGCAGTAAGAGGAGGACATACAAATTCAGACCACTTTGATCAAGTTGCTTTGTCCCAAAATGAATGTGTTTTGCTTTGGTTTGATTTACTTAAAATGCTGCAGCAAAATGTAAAATGCTGCAGACTTGGCTTTAAGCAAAGTGCAAGGCAAGATGCTTTTTCAAGATTTTTCTTTCTAGGAGAGATGTGCATCTAATCAAATCCTAAGTTTTATATTGTTACTCTTCTTAAAATACAGTACAATTTCTGTTTGGAAAAAGAGTGGCCAGTGCCATAGCAGAAATTATCCGTTGATTTTTTCTTAGTCATTATCAGTAAGAAAGGAAGGAAAATAGATATTAAAGGTAAGAATTCATAAAACCTGTTATTTCTCAACTGTCCTCAACAACTACATTCCATGATTTTTTAAATCACTGACAATGGCGAACTTTCTAACTCATCTCTCTCAAATAGATGCTTTATAAAGATAGTGGGCATTTTCATAACTGTGCAAGTCCCAATTAAAAATTGAAAATGATACATAATGTGATCATTTTGAAGCATAATTCCAGCACGGATAATTTGAGAAAAGCTTTCTTGAGGAGAGATGTTTTAATTACAGTAAAAACTCATGCTGCTACTGGAGCTCAGTACTTGGCCCAGCTCTGGAGGGGAGAGCTAAAAACTGAAGCCTGGAGTGAACGGGCCGAAAGTATCTTTCCCAATGGGGCAAGGATGGACATTGGGGAACTCTGTTCCTGTTTTGATGTTCATCTTCCAGAAAATGGCAACATCTGAAATTTCCTTTCACTTTCTCTGCACCCTTCAAGATGACAGTTTCCCAACTAAAGGCAGCCAATCCTTGGGTCAGCAATTTTGCCTTGGTTCTAAGATGAGGCCCAACTTGGAGCTGGAATCTGCTGTCCCTCTGTCAGCGTATGAACACTAATACCTAAAAGGGAAAAGTCACTTTAACTCTGTGTGTATGTGAAATATACACGCACTTGTGAAATAAGCAACAAAGAACTCTCAATGCTCTACCTGTATGTGAGACAAGGGAAAGGTCTGAACTTACTCTAATTTCTAGTTTAATCTATTTCAGAAAGTTCTCTACTGCAATGATTGGTACTAAACATTTTATACCAGACAGCATTTGAGCATGGATGAATTATTAATTAAGTAGGGGGTAATAATAGAAAACAGTAGAAAATATCCACTAATGATCTTCCTTTGCATGTCAGGTTTATCTTGTCCAACAGTGAACACAAAAGATTAAAAAATGAAATAGAAATAAAACTCTGTGCACACTACTGAAATGAGCACAGAGAAGATGATTGAAAACCGCACACACAGTCAGATCTATGATGCGCAGGGGAAGAACCAAAGCCTGAATCTGGCATAAATTTTAAAACCTCTGTTAGAGTGATTTGTTGGAATTTGCAAATTAAGCGCAGAGATGGCATTTCAAAAAAAAAAAAAAAAAGACCTTGCACGATTTTTTTGCTTTCATAATAAAAGAAAATTCTATGTAAATATATCGAGTTCTTAAACAAACAAACAAACAAAGTCTAAGAGTTCATCTAAAACACAACAGGCAAAAGGTCATAAAATGATTCAGAGCAATATTTCTCCTTGCATTCAACAGCTGAGTATGAACTGAGAGGCTATGCCATGACCTCAAATTCTGATGAAGAGTACAACGCATAGGATGAAAATCAGCTTTTATTTTGTGGAACTGGGTATAGTTTAGTGCCAGCATAATTCCTAGTGACCAACTTATAAATACTAATGATGTGCATATTATACCCACAAACACACATCGTCTCTTATAGGCGATTTGAAAAATAGACACGAGAATCACCTAACCATCTATAAACATGAAAATTACGGAAATCGTGCAGAGAGATGTGGTCAGTGGAACTCACAGCTTCCTGCGCATTTCATGATCCCCCACCCAGGTTTACATTTTAAAAACTCATGTCTTTTCTTTATGTAATTCCAGCATAGGAGGCAATGACGGTAAAACTTCACTTTTAGAAATTTGCTGCCAGGCGGATAGTAGCTCCCAAGCTTCCCGATACTCCCCCCAAAATGAGCATTGATTTGATGATAAATTCACTATCTTAGCCTCAGTTCTAAACAAGAAATCGCCACGGGATAATTAAAAACACCCCTTAAGTCCTCCTTACAAACCTACAACATGTAGCTGGTTTCAGTTCCTATTTCTTACAGAGAATTTAGTCAATTCCTCCTCAGAGGTTTCTGAGGCAAAGAAGGATTTTCCAAGACAGATAAATTGAAATGATCCCGCTTTGATCTCTGTGGTTAAGAATCCCTCACAAAAGAAGATGACCACGGAGGGGCTGAGCTCCCGGCCTTTTAATGTGTAACAATGGTATCAACAAACAGCTACTTAATCAATATTTGGCCAGAGCGGCTGAAAACTTCCTTTTCAGATTTTAATTCCTAGTTGTAAAACAACCCCATCGCAGCTAGCGAGATAAGACATTAAACTGACTGCTTAATTGCCTTTTAGTGTCTTGCTACTTATCTATGTACATTCTTAATGGTTCTTTAATCTTTATTTACCCGCATAAATAAGTTACCTGTCATGGAACCCCATCAAACTTAAACCTTCCCTGTTCCAGCCCGTGCCAAATTCTACCTTTACTGGTCTCTGTTACAGTTTTTAATTTTCATCAGCCATTTACTTATGTACGCTTAAATGTAAGCAAATCTTGTGGTTAAGAAGGATTTCTTTTTGTATGTGTCCTCAAAATATACGTATTCGTGGATGTTGAAACCATGGGATTTAGTCGCAAATCTCCTATTCACGTGATTGATTTCTGTATATTTCACTGGCCCGAACCGCGGTGCACTCGCTGGTTCCGCCTCAACGCCCGAGCGGGTTTTAATGCTCAGCCCTGGGGACTTTTAAATGACCCTTCGGTAATTATTATGCACTTGAAGCCCCTACGTCCCGTTCCGGTGCTATCAACAATCAAATCAAACCCCAAAATAAACATACAATTTCAAGCATTAATTAGGAAATCTGCATGTTTTCAATAAGGCTAGAAAGTAAGTAAGCATACAGCAACCGAACCAAACAAGCGAAAAAGAAAAAGCTCCAAGCCCCAACTCTGGTGTTGCCTTTTGAATTGTTCCAGCACGAAAATCATTACTTTTACATCAAGGAAAAGAATAGCATAACGTTCTAATTTAACTCAAGTTTTGATATTTCCAGTACTTAAAAAAAAAAAGTCAGTGATTTTCCTCGTTGAATTTTGCAAGGACTTCGGAAAATATGAAATTTTTTCTAAAGACTAGAAACGACGTTGAGGTCAAATTCATGATCCTGATAAATAGACCTGAAGAGTGGACTGGGCTGTCCACTTTAATAAAGGCTCAGCGGCCACAAACCTATTATTCTATACCCCATGATTTTAATTTACGGGAAAGTTTGTTTCCCCCTTGTCTAGTCCCCCAGCATTAGGCCAAAACTTTGTTGCTTGCTAACTATTCCGGAAAGAAACGGCCTTGTGCTTCCCTGGATTTTAGCGCTCCCTTAATCATAAAAGTGGCCGTGTCGTGATTGCGCTGGAAATGAAATACCCCCAAACACCTTTAAAACTTGTCTGTATTTTTAACCGAGTACCTATGCCTCCCTGAAAATCGTCCCTATCAATTTCAGAGAAGCCCCTAACCTGGCGAACAAAACGGAAACTTAAGCAAACTTTTTGTCACTTTTACTTTCTCAAATTAAAAAGGAGGAGGCACTCTTTTTCGTAAATGTCAAACAGGAGGGGAGAAATGTGAAAGGAATATAAGTCCCCAATGACCTGTGGTAGGAGCCTTTTCAATTGTTGCAAACCTCCCACACTCGCTTGAGAGGAGAGTCTATCTCCAGTCCCAATCAAAACATCAATTTGGCAATCTGGCCTCTCTCCTCTTGCACTCCCGAGCTGCTACTTCAAAGCCTCTACAACAAGTCTGTAATTGTAACGTTGCATCTAAATATTTAAGCGAGAGTCCCGCTGTCGCGTGTCCATCTACAGTCCTCATCTGTCCTCTAATTCCATTACGGCACAAAGCAAAAATGTTTCCCAAAACTGACAAACAGGAAAAGCGTCACCCTCTTGGAGGAGGAGGAAGAGGAGAAAGAGGAGGGGGGGAGGAAGAGGAGGAGGAGATGATGAAGGAGCAGTTTCTATTGATTAGTCACCGCTTTTGTGTTAAGGGCTTTCTTTAAAATAAAAAAAAAATGGGGGGAGGTTGCAGAAATTTCACTAATGTGAGCCTCAGGCTAGAGAGAAAAAAAAAGAGAGAGAGAAGAAGGGGGAGGCGGTCTGTGTCTAGATGAAAGTGAGAAGGACATAAAGGAGGCAATTGAGTCGGCTGCAGCCCGGCGAGCTAAGCTTCGAGCCGGCCAGAGCATAGGGGAGGGGGCGGCGCGGCGCTTTGGCGCAGGGCGCAGAAGTGGGGGCCCAGCCCATTGTGGAGGCGCCCGCGGGCCCGCTCCGCCGAGCCGGGGGAGGAACAGAGGCGCCCATTGAGCAGCCGCAGCTCGGGCCGTGCCCACAGCCCCGGATGCCTCGGCCGGGACTTGGCTCCCCCGGCTGCGCCTGCTCCCATCTCAGCGCGGGCCAAGGGCAAGCGGGGGGCGGGGAAGCCAAGGGCTTGTGTGTTCGTGGGCCGCCCAACTCTCCTTTCACACGGACTAGGAGGCTGGGAGGATGGACTCAACAGAGATGTATAGTCCATAAAGAGCGCCTGCGAGGGCGCACCAGGTCCGCAAGCTGCGCTGCTCTGGGATTGGGCGAGAGAAAGGGAAAGTGGGAAAGTTGGAAAGGTAAAGCGGGGAGTCTAATAGAAAAAACCAAACCCTGGAGGGAAAAAGGAGGATGGTTCTGATCTCTTTCAGAGTGTCCCTTTCCCTGTGTCCTGGTGTCTAACAAGCTGACTCCAGACCAAAGGTGTCCCTGGAAAGTCGATCTCAGCAGCACTCCACCAAGCACGCCGACTGGAACCTCCAGCGAGGGCAGCCACTCGGGTCAAGGCACCCAGAGAGTCCTTCCTTTGTCAGCTTTCTCTTACCCCTGGCCAGGGCACCGCACTAAGCAGTCCTTCAACAACAGTCATTCTCTTTCACAAGCAGGGCAGCCTAGAACTTTTGATGCCCAAACAACCCGGGGGAATTTTTGAGGCTTCTATACTTCAAATTAACTATATCTCACTCTTTCCTTCCTCTGGGCCCCCCTTGCCCTCCAGGGCTTATCCAGAACAGAGCTAGAGGCCCTGAAGGCACTGACACTGCATCTTCCTTGACAACCCCAAATTAATTTAGGCTTCAGCCTCCAAGGTGTGTGTGTGTGTGTGTGTGTGTCCAACAGCACAGCCCCCATTAGGGAGAAAACCTGATTTTAAAACTGGTAGCAATTGCCATTGAATGGCAACCGGCCCAGCTAGATGGCCCAAAAGACTAGAAACATTTTGTAGGTGAAATGGCCACTTTTTCCACGCTGGAGAGTCCATAAAACTTCCTGGCGCAGCAGCTATTGGGGCTCATTGAATAATTCATCCCTCATTGCAAGCCCATAATGTCTATTCTCGGCCTTTTGTGGTGCTGTTTTCTCTTCTTTTCTCCTTGAATTATAAAAAGGTTGCCTTCCTTTGTTCACATCAAGCTGCTCCGAGCTGGAGCTTTGTCTGGGCCGAGCTAAAGTGTGAGTTTCAATGGACTCTCCAGGCTTTGTCTCCCAAGTTCATCTCCAAGTGTAGATTGTGTAGAGAAGGCCTTCTTTGTAAAAGCTGGAAAAGTTGTACAAATGTTTGACCAGCTCATTTGGGACGTTTTGTCTCCTGGGCCCTGGTCGGCTGTACTGCGAGGGAGCAGCCGTCTGCTGTGCCAGTGCCTCCAGCAACAAGTAGCAAAGCCCCCAAGCCTCTCCCACCGCTCTGAGCTCTTCTCCCCGCTGCCCGTAGGGATATGTTTGGTTTAGGATTGACTGACTCCTTGCCTTCCTCCCCAGCACTTCTGTGCTGCAGCTAGGCCTGGAATAAAAGCTCAATCGCCTGTCTCAGAGACCGGGGCAGAAGCTTATCCCTCCCAAAAAGGGTTTAGACTGAGTCCATGTGGGGCTCCTGCTGAAAAGGGGGGAAAGCAATAGCATATTCTGTCTTGGTGCCCAGCCTGCCTCTGGTTTGGGGTGTCTTTTCTTGATTTGATGTGCACACCAGAACATCTCCATCTTCTGTTTATCTTTGAAATCAGGTGTTTGGATTTATAACATCCAAATCTAAGTTTTCCTTCAAGGTTGTGAAGCAGCTGCTTCATAGGCTGCAACTGCACCAGGGCTGGGTAATGAAGGTAAAAGAAGCCCTGCCTGGTGTTCCTCTGATGAGAGCAGAGACTGCTGCTCACAGCTGGTAATCGATATAGGCCCACCTGGAGAGCCGGCTGTCCCTCTAGGACAACTTCAAAACTCAGCTCTGCCAAACGAAGTCCAAATGCCAAGAGTGGAAACTCCAGGTATGGGTGTGACCCCTGACCACTCCTAATCATTTTTAAATCTGAAGAGGTGCCACATTTTTAAGGCCAAAGCCACCAAGGAAAAAGTCCCTCTTTTCCAGAGAAATGCTCCCTTCCTGCTTCAACTCCAATCACTGCACTGACTTCCCTTCTCTGTGCGTGTACCTTTAAAGTTAGAGGCTTGCAGCTGGTGAGGGGGGGAAGCAAGCTGCACTTTTGGCTCCCCTTGGGGGTGATTTTTTTCTTGGTTGGGACAGGCCACAGCCAACAAGGAGTGGATGGTCCACACCCATAGGGGACAGAGAATGCGAGCATTGGGACCCTAGATCCATCCCAGATCCCTCAGATTTGACAGAGCCTGGGCTCATTTCAATTCCCAGACACACACAGGTTAAAACTCATGACATGTGAAAACCAATTTAAAACAAGTCAGAGACAGCCAACCCACACAAGGCAGTCAACATGGAGGACTCTGGGGTCCACTGCCCAAAAGAATTCCCTGTCTCTCTCCTTTGGTGTGGGAAAGGCCGGACACCAGGGCTTTTCCTGAGGGCACAAAAGCTTCTTCAATCTCTAAAGACTCAAGTACCCTCTCTCTCCAGCCCCTTAACGGCTGGAGATTCCCAGTCCCTACACCTAAAGGAAAGAGGGTACCCTCTCCCCTCACCGCCATTGACACTTCTAGACTCTGAGTGGCTGGAAATGGTACAGCAGAAAGATTTAAGACATAGAAAATTAAACACAATAGAGAATATTTTCATTTTAATTGTGTCTTTCTGGTCTTCCACTTGAATGCCTTTACCCGGGTTCAGAGGCTATGAGCCACGAAGGACCTCGACCCGGCCTGGGTCAGGACCTCTTCAGGGAGACGATGCCCACAAAGGCCCCAGAACCGAAGGCGCTGCCCAGTGCGCCGCCACTTACCTCGCTCGCTCAGGATGCCATCGATGCTGTGTTTGGCTTTCTTCTCGTTTTCCTCTGCCTCCTTCCTCTCCAGGTCCACCTCCTCCTCTTCACCTTTCCCAAATTTACTCCTCAAGATACGGCTGATGGAACTCACTGCGGGCAGGAGCGGGGAGGGAAAGAGAAAAGGAAGCGCGGAGGGCTGAGAAGCGCGGGGCTGTGCGCGCAGCGACCCCCAGCCCCCAGTCTGCCCAGCAAAGCTCCGTCCGCCTCTCAGGGCACCCCCACCTCACTCCGGTCCTTCTACCACCCTCTCAGCCTCCCACTCAACTCCCCCCGCAGCTCCCCACACCCTATTATCTCTAAGACCGAGAGATGGAGCCTAAGAAACCCGCGCCTACAAGGTAGGGCCGAGAAATGCCCTCATCTCGGCCCCTTCCTTCCGGGCAGAGAGCATTTGCTTCTTAACTCCATAGACCGTGCTCCAGGTCTACAATCTATGAAAATTGTCCCACCAGGTCACCCTGTGCCCTCCTTCCTCCCCACCTGAAGGCTAGAGCCCAGCCTTTTTGTTAAAGAATGAAGAACAGAGACCTGTCCCCTGAAACTCAACTTTTTTTTTTTAACTATAAAGGGTTTAAATTTCGACTGAAGAATCGTTTCCCATTGTAAAAATCAAAAGAAAAGGCACTCTCTCCCATTTATTTTTTCCAGATTCCAGTCTGGTAAACAAACCCATGCTCTGAAATATATCGTTCTTGCAGAGGGAAAAAGGGAGTTTCCTTTTAATTAAAAACAAACTCTCCCGTGCGCCCTCGCACTGGCCCTGCACTCGCCCCTCTTCTTCCTCCACTTCACCCCCTCCCCCGGGCTGCCGGGGGCGCCGGATGGTCCTGGAACTCTCGGGGAAAATCTCGGCCTTGCCCAAGCCTCCCCTCCTCTGCGCAAAATCCAAAGTCTGCTGGCTCAGTGCGGGCCCCCATCTCTCTTCGGCTGGGGTTACCAAAACATTTGTTTCTCTTTAAAAGGGAACATCAATATTAATAAACGCTTGGCCTCTGCCTCTCGTTTCCTGCCCTGCCTCCCCGAAAGAAACCCTCTTTGGGGAGACCTCAGCGGCGGTCCGCCTCCAGGACAAGCGGTTCACCCCTCCCTCCAGAAAAGGCCAAGAACGTCTGGTTCGTAAATATTTCAGGGCCTTGGGAAAGGCCGCCTCCCAATAGCTCGGATCGATAATTGGGGTGATTATGGCTTGGACGACCCGCCAGGGTAAAAGCTATTGGCGTCTGTGCCTCCGGGGAAACGTTAATAGGCCCAGTACCTGAGGGCACGGTGTTTCGATCACAGACCGCGTCTTTGAGTAATTTGTCTCGGATTTCCCAGCTGAACATGCCCGGGTTCTCCCTTTTGTATTCCTCAATTTTCTTCTCCACGTCAGGTGTTGTCACCTGCTTTAAGAGAATAGGCAGGTCTGCATTGGTACCGGGTACTCTGGGACTGACGTGGCCTGTTCCTATGCTCCTCTCTTCACCCTCTGGGAAGGTCCCCCTTTTAGCAAAAGAACCCCAACTTTCTAAATCGGTTTACTTTAGAGAGTGGCAAAGAAGAAATCGTCCCACCCCAGAGCAGCTTGGGGACCTTCCACCTCCCCGATTTAGCTCAGATTAACAGGAGTAAATTAGGAACAATTACTACATCTCGGTGGTGAGTGAGGTGTACTTTCTCATGCCTGGAAATAGGGCAACTCCTAACACAGAATCAACATAAAAATGAAACCAAAAAAGGAATGCTTGAAAGAAGAGCTGAAAAATCAACTTAGACCTGCCAACATACACTTCTCCATAGAGGCACAGAGTTAGGTGAGGTGAAGAGCATGATGCTCTTGTTTATCTAGTTTTTTTAAAAAAAAATTAGAATGGATAATAAATATGGATAATTTGAGAGACTGGTCCTTTCCCTTTCCCCACCCCCACCCCCCAAAAGTTTCCAAAGATTCCTAGAAAGGTTGTGAAATGGTTTGGGCAAGTGGGAGAGAAGTAGAGGTGTTTGGAAGTCTTCAGTTGACCACAACCCTCTTGGTGTTTGCCCAGTATATTCTATCGGCTTTTCCCCACATCCAGAAGAAAAGGCAGACCCCCCTCCTGCTGAGTCACAGCCAGAGTGAGTCTCTTTCTTTTTTAAAAGGGAACCAAAATAATTTGAGGATAACACCAAACTGCTTTTTTTTTTAATGGAGTCCCTGGCTCATTACAAAAGAAAACTAATCATCCTAGTTTTTGACTCCTTGAAAACATTTTACACTGAGGGAGAAGGAGGACGTGCATTGGGAGATAGACCATAATAAAATCTAAAGGAGGTTCCTTGTGTTTGGGAAAGAGTGGAGGCTGAGACGCACTCAGGGGAAGAATTCTGCAACAGGTGGGCACATAACAACTTGCATGCTTAGATGTTTGTCCCTTAAAATAATTTGATGAGAATTCCAAGGTTCAGAGGCATTTAAAAATGTTATTCTTCCTTTGCAAGCAGGCTGGAGGTTTCCCTTAGTTTTCATCAAGGAGGTTGGAGACACAACACACCTTCAGGGACTTGAAAAATAACTCCTTGGAACCTCAGGTGTCAGCCCTTGCCTCCTGCCCGCACTTTCCCAGCCTAGGGAAACACATGCCAGGCTGGGAGGCAACAGGGCCAGGCCCTTGCGCTCACCTTGGGCTTGCTGCCGCCTATGGCACCAGGACGTATGGAGCCGGTCTCCTGATACCTGCACAGGATCTTAGAGACGCAGCCGTGGGACACGCGCAGCTGGCGCGAGATGACGCAGGGCCGGATGCCGTGGTGGGCCATCTCCACGATCTTGTGTCGTATGTGGTTGGGCAGCGGCCTACCGTTGATGAATACGCCGCCAAGCTGGTTGACTCGGCCCTGACCCAGGGGGGTAGACACTGCCGAGAGAAGGTGAAAAAGAGGCAAGGAGAAAGTTAGTTGGGGAAAAGAAAGAGCAGCAGGAGAAATCGGCAGCACCTAACTTCCGCACTCTTCAGCCCTATGGGTATGTGACAGTCCTAACACCCAAAATGCTCAACATGGGAATCCCAGCACCTGGTCCTGTTTCAGACACATTTGTTCAAATTATTAAGCAACTCAAGGGCATATAATCTTGTGTGAAGAGAGCAAACAGGGCAAAAACAAAAACAAAACAAACAAAAGAAACGTTGCCCTGAAGAAGAAACTGTCATCCTTTTAGACCCAGGAGGGGTGGGGACCCTGAGACTGGGACAGAGTCTATCTTGCCGTAGAGACAGCCTCCTGGCAGAGAAAGGTTCTCTGCTCCCATCAAACCCTGTCCAAATAGGATCAGTTCCTTTCTAAGGGACTTGGGTGGGCTCACAGACCTTTACATTTCTAGCTAAGAGTGCAGCACTCACAGGCCAAAGAGGGTCTTGATAGAAAGTGGCAGGAGCAGTGCACGTCACCTGTTACACCTGGGAACAGAGACAACAGCAGCCCATCTGCTGTGGGTGCCAGAACCCCCATTCATGCTGTGGGTGTTACTTCCTATTCTGGACCTGGGACCAAAGGAACCTCAGGATCAACACCTGCACCACCATCCCCAACATTTTTGTAAGGGCTCAGGTTTGCAAGACTTCCCGACTCCCTAGGAGTCCTGGGATCTTCAGGCTGCCTGAGTGATTCCCAAACAAGCTTATAGAAACTAGGAGATGCTTTCTGAGATAAAGGGAATTTTACTTAATTTATTTAATACTGAAAATTTCAATCACAAGGGCACTCTGCTTTAATCACCACAACTTTGCAGGGCAAGCAGCTAGGAGCAGCTGGGACAATTCTTCCCCAACTAATATTTCCCAAGCCTGACTTTCTGAGTCAACTTTGGCTGGACAAAACGCACAGAAGTTGCTTCTGGTGTGCAGAAGCCGGTTCACCCGATCTCCCACTACAGCATTTGCAAATAAACAGAGGAAAGTGGACGGCAAGGTGCAGGCCTGGCGGCCTATCTCCCCGAAAATTACAGAGAGCACCGTGCTTCGTTTGCAGAATAAGAAATCGAGTGGGGCCTCGCCCCCACTTTTGCTTCTTGGGGGAACGGGTGCCTGGGAAATGGGCTTCCTGGATGCACCAAAGGAGTCGGTGGAGCCTGGGGTTGGAGTAGGACAACCGGTCCCAGACCCCAACATCCAGGCGGCGCTGAGGCCCTCCCTTACCTTCCAGAGGGAACCCGCTTCGCGGGTAGTTCTGCCCCGGGCCGGGCCGCATCATCCTGGGCACAGCGCCGGCCAACGTGGTCATCCTGGGGGCAGCTTCGCTCGGAAATTATATCCAGGTGAAGGCGAAACGGAAAGGCAGCACAACTCCGGTGACCCTTGGGAGCTCTCCGGAGCGTGGAGAGCCCCTCCCCAAAAAAGGCTGGAGAGAGAGGGAGGAACTCGAGAAGGGGGGCTGCCGGCTCTTAGTAGAGAGGCTGAAGATAGAACCCAGAAAAGGGGCGGGCAAGGAGGCCCCAGAGTCCAGAATCCAGAGCCCAGGGCGGAAAAGTTTGGTGCGAGTCTGAGTGGATGGCCCCGCGGCTGGGGGCGCTGGAAAGGAGGCTCAGAGCTCCACGATGAGCGGAGGGGTGGCTGAGGCGGGAGCGCGGCCTGCCTGAGTCTCCTCCGTCGTGACACCGAGTGCAAGGATCCGAGCTTGGGAGCATTTATTATGTTCTTTCACCCAAAGCTTGGTCAGAAGCCCTGAGCTGCGATTGGCCGACGGGGAGACCGTCCCGGGTGGCGGAGACACGCGCTGATTGGGCGACAGCGGCCACTTTCTCTTCCCATCCCTGATGGTGCTGAGGCCTCTTCTGCCCAGAGAGGGACCTTCGCTGCGCCCCTTCCCGGGGAGAGAAAGGTGGACCCGTGGAAACTGAGACAGTCGCAGGGAGATGGCAGTTGCTGAGGGTGGAGAGGGGCTGTCTTTCTCAGCTGCCGCTTCCTATACGTAGCTCTGATCTCTGTTTCCTGGGTTTGCTCTTTCTCTCTCTCCATGTGTGTCTTTTGCTGTCTCTGACTCTATTCTTCTCATTCTGTCTCTCCACGTGTCTTTGTATCTGTAAGTCTCATTTTTTTCTACCTGTCTCTCTTTCTCTTGGTTTACTGCCACTGGAGGGGGCGCTATTCCAATAAGAAGGCATCTGGGCTCCAGAATGTTTGGCTTCCCCTCCTCTGGTCAGTGCCCCTTGGCCTACGCTTGTTACAGGCCCCCCCTGTGGGGTTCCTCTCGGGAGGAGGCCAGGGTGTGCTTTTGTCTTCTGGTTCTGCAGGCAGGAAGCGGAGGCTAGGCCCCAAGTCTCGCTAGTTGAAGGGGGGGGTATTGGGGAGAGAAAACCATCTCCTCATCTTTCTTACAAACCCCTCTGAGAAGCCAGGGCTCTAAATCTCTACATATAGATTCCCAAAGCCTCGACAGAGATGCGTCTATACGTTAAAGTTTTGCCTGGCTGCAGCGTTTGTTCTCAGGAATTTATTATGGCATTCAGACTAAACTGCTGGAAAAATAAAAGGAGCGAAGTCTTGGCTAGGAGCTGAAGTGTCCCCAGCAGGATATGACGCCAGGAGTGTTGTAAAGACTGTCTGTCCTTAGAGAAGGTACCATTGTGCATAGCCTTTTATGTATAACTTGGTAAGTGCCAGCGAACTCGCCTCCTTTACACCCCTGAGTGCCAGCCCCGCGCGCCGCACTGCGCTTTATTCGCTGGAGTCTATTCAGCGACTGTCACTCCGGGGCCGGGAGGTATTCAGGGCCTTAATCAATCAAAAGGATGAGAATCGGGCAGGTTTTTCCCTTTGAAATAAAGGAAACAATGACTTCTGGGCTTCAAGTTCCCCCTTTTCCTTTTACAATTTTTGAATTTTTTTCTACGCCTGGAGTTCTCCAACCCCCTCCTCCCCTTCCCCCACCTTCTCTGACAGTTTTGACCTGGACTCAGGCCTCCTATTTCTCCACCCCCTAATTAAGGCAAACTCAGAAGGCAAGATGGGGTGGGGGGTATAGCTATTTAACAGTCCATGAGTTGCCCCTTTAAAAACCCACTCACAAGTGAGGAAAACAGACAAGCTTTCAAGGCCGCCCTTGTCAAAAGGTTAGGCTGACCCTCCCAACAGCCTAGACAGGTCTCTGGAGGCTCTGGAAAATGTCTGGACCCATGGGGGCAGCATGTACATTCACAGTACAAAACAGAGAAGATACTAGAAATAAAGTTGTGCTTAACTTGGTTTTACCTAAAATGATTCAATTTGTCAAAGGGAAAATTTTCTCAATTTCTTTTGATGACGAGGGCCAGGAACATCTGTGTCCTTATTTCCTAAGCCAATTTTAGGGGAAACACTTTAAGAACTAAACCTTTTCAGGATTTTTTTGCTTCCAAAAGGTTGAACAGATCCCACGGAGCACTTTCTAGGGTCAGCAGTAATTGTTGGGGGAAAGAGGTGCCTCAAGTGTATTTTTAAAGGGCAAATGTAGGTTTAACTCTCAGCTAAAAGGAACCCAAGGACCTTGTGGGCAATTAAAGAAAGTCTAGGGCTGAGTCGCATTTGCTTTTGAACAGAGGACTCGGTCTCCAGGCTCTCCTGCCGCGCGTTCCCTCCCCTGAGAGCAGGCAGATTAGTGCGGGACGCGCTTGCTGAAGACTTCGTCCTCCCGGGTTCTGTAAGCTAGGCCGCCAGGAGACTCTTGAGCTGCGGGTTGAACCGGGTCTCAAACGCCCATGAGGGTTGGCCCAGTAGGCGCATCCATAAACCAGCCGCCACTTGCTATAAAAATGTACAGATAGAGTCTGTGTGGGGAGTTGGAGACCAGAAGACTACCTGGGATCGGAGGCGATTCATTTTCTCTCTTTCCCGGCCTCTCCCCTGCCGAGCTCTGCGTTTCTATGCAGGCAGAGAATTAGCTAGGCCCTTCACCAAGCCGCGCCCAGAGGTCCCCAGAGACCTAGAGGGGGCTGACTGGACATCCCCAGGTTCCAGACAGCTGGACCACTTCCAAAGACCTAGGGAATCGAAATTTCTCCTGGTGTGTGTCACCAAGTCCGACCTAGGAGCTCCAGGATGGCAATATTGGCTGAGGATCCCCAGCCAATGGTGCCCACAAGCCGTCAGACCTACTCAGGCTCTGAGCCAGCCGGGATCTCGGTAGAACCGCACGCAACAGGTCGTAGGAATGCGGGTGATTCCTGGCTTCCCAGACTGGTTTCTAAGAACACACCCCAGATCCATACTCCAGCGACTCTTCCTCCATCTCCAAGGCTTGGGCCTCTCTCCTCTTTCTGAAGTTCCTTCGGAAGCTGCAGCACACCGCCCCAATTGTGGAAGCTGGAGGAGTGTTTCCACGCAGGCCACTTTCACTGTCCGGGTCTTATGCACAAAAAAGTCCTGGTACGAATTTGGCCACGGTACAGACTTTAATTGGAAAAGGTGTAACTCAGCGGGGGTCTTGAAAGGCGAGGGCCCTGACCCTGTAGAGCTGCCCAGGTTTGGGAGGCAGCATCATTTCCCAAAGCTGACACACTACCCAGAAATCATCCGGGGAGTCTCTTCAACATTTTTGTACACAAGCCAGGCATCCATCCACTATATTTGTGTACGTGCAAAATCAACCTGGATTCTTAAGGACCATAGTAAGATGAGCTGATTAAAAAAATTTTTTGAAAAAGAAAGAAAAATAACTTGCTGTTGCCTCCTGGCCTCCTCTGCCCCCCACTTTCTTCCTGCAGGTGGAATTAACAGCAGTCTGGCTGTGCCCCCTGGGTAGAGCACACAAGTTCACTTGAAGGCGTTCCTAGTTTGGATGCGTAGATGTATTTCCCAATCGTAGTCCCGACTTGGGGGCTTCTGAGCCGAAAAACTCCCTTCAGCACGCAGCCTCAGCATTTGGGGCCCCTACCGTCCCAAGAGTTTCATGGCCCCTGGGCTTCTCAGGGCCCCTCCAAAGGATGACTTCATTTCCAGCCAGTCATAGATCTTAAAAGGAAATTATGATCTATACAAAATAATGTCCCTGATCTGGTGGGGGGAGAGGATTGGCGCCTGCCACCCAGGCCTTTTTTACCCTGTTATGAGGGCTGGCTCCGGCAGGCTGGTGTAGACTAGCCGGCAAGCTCCTGGCCACCCGCCCGGCCCGGCGTGACACTCAGGAAGCAGTCAGAGGTCCGCCAAAACGCCTAGAAACCCTCAATCGCACAGAAAGGCTGCCCCATGCTCCCGAGTGGGAAATTAAAATGCCAGGTTCCTGATCTTGAGCTTCCGGGCCAGAAGCGATGATACGGGATTGGTGAATGCGCGGGTTCAACCCGTGGTCCATCGCAGCCTCTGCTGCAGCGACGGTCATTAGGCCCCCCACAGTTATTTGTCAAAAGCATTGGCGCCGCTATTCTCTCCATCGGAAAATCAGTCCGGACGGGTTCGGATTTAGGGACTGGAAAAGATCTGGACGCCGCATTGAAATCCGGTGTAGGCCAGCCAAAGAGGGTTTGCCCCTGCAGGCTGAGGGAGCAGCCTGAAACGTATAAGTGTGTTCTCAAAACGAACATGTGGTTTGTGGGAAGAAAGTAAGAAGTAAGAAAAGAGGAAAGGAAAAAGAAGAGAAAGGAAGACCAGAGATGCAAAGGAAGGGGAAGTAGATACACACACACACAGTTTTGAAGGGCAATGAAGGAAGGAGATAATACATCTCAAGGCAATTTGCCCCTAAAGACATTCATTTGGGTTTGTGAAAATTATTTTTGTTCAGACAAGGAAGATAAGCCTGCTTACTTTAGGGGAAAAACATCCTGTAAAAAATTAACATATGTTTGGTCTAATTTTCCAAGTAGTGTTCTACCCAATTTGGTAAAAGTTTACAGGGTTTGGGGAGGTTGATGTTTAAAAAAGAAATTCAGTAACTACTCTACTGGTATGTATGCAGTCTGTGTATGTGTGTTAGGTTGGGGTGGAGAGGGTAAGGATTGAGGGGCTTTACTTAGCCGGCACCGGTTGGGGGCAGCCTGGGCCTTGGGGGAAAGAGCAAGGCTGGTTTGTGCCGAGTTCAGGCGAGGTGGGAGTGTGTGAGAGTGAAGTCGCTGCCTGGCACAGCTGCGGGAGTGGATAAGGTAGGCAGTGGCCAGTTGGATTTCCTTAACGCCTGGAGCAAAAGGTAGGCAGGTGAGCACTGCAGGAACTCCTGTCTCAGGGTGTCTGGACACAATATCCCAGGCTGTGGGTCCTGCTCTCAGAATGCTAGGGAAGCTGAATAGGGGTGCTTGCAGGCCTTGCTCTTGAATTAGGTTAAGCCTCTTTCCAACTACTCCGCGCCTTGCCTGAACCAGAGAAGCTAGAAGCTGCAGCAACTCAGTCTGGGTCCCTCCAAACCTCACAGGAATTTCTCCTCAAGACAGATGTCAGGGGGAGGATGGAGGGTGCAAAGAACAAGAAAAAAGAAAACTGGGAGGTGAATTTTCAAACCCAGAGTCTCCTCACGGAGCCTGAACCCACTCCACAGTAGGGTCACTGTGGGAGCCCACAGCGAAGGCTGCAAGTGAGTTTAACACCCATACTCCTTGGATTTTAAAGGTGCACCTGGGGCCAGAGACCATGCAGCCAGCGAAGCAGAAAAGACACAGGAGATGGGTGGAATTGGCAGGGTTTTCAGGGGCCACGCCTGGCATGATCTGGCCTGAGCCTCAGCTTGACAGCGTGGGCCCAGGATTGGAGGGAGATAAATCAGGAAGGGAGCTGTGTGCCTCTGCCTCCTGGAGACTCCCGCCCCACAGGGTGACCCCTGAGAGCCACTGGGCACAGACCTCAGGAGGGACCCACCAACCTTTCCAGATCCTCTCCTGAATCCTCCCCCTTTCAAAGGAGGGAAGAAGGAGGTGGAGTAAAAGAAAGGGAGGGAAGGAGGAAGGAAGATAAAGAGAAAAGGAGAGAGAAAGAATGAAATAAATAAAGGGGGAAGGGCAGGGAGGGAGGGAGGAACGAGAGAAACCTCTATCAGCACAACCAAAAGAGAGCAAGGCCTCCGTGTTCGGAATCTCTAGGCATGACTTGCATTAAGCTCCTTCCCAGATTTTAACATTGTCTTCATCTTTTCTTTTGTCCCGCAGGAAAACACCTATTTCCATTTCCTTTTTAAAATAAAATTTCTCTTCCTCGAGAAATACCTTTCAGCCAGACACAGGCTTTGGTGACAGGGGCAGAAAATAATTTTGATTAAAAAGTATGGCGATAGGAGAACCGTGAGAAGAAACTCTGAAAAAAAAGGAAAGAAAACTGACCATCTCAGAGGCTAAAACAGGTCGAAAGGAGGCAGGGAGATGCTTAGAGTGGCCGGAGGGAGCAGCCAGCAGAAGAGCAGGACCCTCGCTAACCCGGAGCCCGTGCAGAGCCGCCTTTCAGAAAGCCACCCCCTCCCCTTGGTGGCCCTGCGTGCAAGTCATTCTCCTGGACTTGTCTCTTCGCCTCTAGAACACCTCCAGAGGGACATTGCAGCCCCCGACACCCAAATGGGCCAAGAGTTAAGAAAAGTACCCCCAGGAGGAATGAGCTTCAGAGAGCCTTTCCTCTAATCTTCTTCTAAACGAAATCTAATACTATCTGGCTGCAGAAATATATATCACCAACAGAGTCTGAAAGATTAACATTTGGGTATGTAGGAAACGTAATCTGCATGGCTAATTGATTCTCGGGGTATCTACAGTTTAAAGGATAAAGATCAATATCTATCTACATGATGGATATTGTATTAATAGGGGCATAAATAAAGGCCGAAGAGTCTTTACCAAAACCTTTGAAGCCCCTGCTCCACTCCTCGTCCCTCTACAGGGCCACTCTGTCAACCCCACCTCCCTGCCCCCGGCTCAGCGCGGGAAGCACTTGCTTCCCTCCACCCCACACGCCCACGATGGCGGAGGAGTCTACGGTAAAGCGAAAGTGTGTTTTAATGTGCCTGCGTTCCAGGGAGACTGGTGGCACTTTTTCCACTGGGCCATAGCAGGTGGACAATAGGAGACAGAAAAGGTAGCATTTTAGTAAAGTGCAGATATTTAGAAACACAGACAGGTAAGACCCACGCAGGGCACAACCAGCCACGAGCGTTCGCACTCACATTGACAGGCAGGGGTCGGGTTCCTAGTGTTTCTTAAGCGCCCTTGGCCTGAGGGACACTGAAATCTTTCCTTCTCGAGGCCCCGTCCCAGAGAGACCCTACAGAAACTCGCGCTGAACCCAGGGATCCGTAATCTCAGCAACACTTCCCACAGTGTTAGAGCTGAGCGAGGCCACGCGAAAAGCAGTGGGTGCAATGGAGTTGGGAGCAGGGGTTGAGCCCCGGAGATGGGGACGCTTGATCCAGAGTAGGGACGTCTCAGCCTGGTGGTTGCCAATTAGTCTGGGGTCCCAGCGGCCACCTTGGCATCAGAACCTACGCAGATAATTTTCGAAATGTAAACAAAACACACTACGCGCCCTTCTTCTCCATTAATTAAGAGGGATGTTTTATTAATTATGCAGCCCTCGGTGAGCGGTTCCCATCAATCACGCCCAAAGCGAAAGTATAGGGGGCGCCTAATCCCCTCCCAGAGTGCTGGGACTCCGGTCCCAGCGTTTCCATCTGGCCTTCCATCTTCCTGCGCTCCCTTTGCATCGGTGGCTTTGCCGGGAAGCCTCTCCTCTAAACCAAAGCTTGCTGCGGGTCAGTCCGACGGTTCCCAGGGCCCGGAACAGACTGGAAAATACCCCCTACTCATACGTCCCTAATACGAGCACAGGCTAGAACACGAATCTTACACCGACTGGTGCGGACTCGAAGCTCCGCCCATTTCCTCTACCCTTCCCCCCTCTGGGCCCTAAAGAGCAATCTGACAACCCTCCCCCACCAAATCTTATTCTGCTAGGTCAAAATCTCGGCTAAGAAGGGATCCCGGGAAGATCTACTCACTCCTGGGGCGACGTGGCAAGGGGAGGCTGAAAATCCAGTCCGCTTACTCCCGGGACGCCCTCGAAAAACTGCCCTGGGAGA
Organism: Galagoides demidoff; assembly: GCA_963574575.1. NCBI lineage: Eukaryota > Metazoa > Chordata > Mammalia > Primates > Galagidae > Galagoides > Galagoides demidoff. The sequence continues at coordinate 47,569 of CAUYQV010158262.1, read as the reverse complement.
GGGACTGAAGACCTTAGAAGCCACCCAGGCGACCCACTCCTCCCGGGCGCCCAGGGCACAAGGACCAGCGCACCACACAGGCGCGAGTGTTGGAGGACAAAGGGAACCTTCCAATTGTTGGCATAGAAATCTCGGGAATGCAGCCTCTGGGTCGCAAGTGGCCACGTTGGCTGGAGATCGGGGCAGGCAAAGGCAGGTTCTCTTGTTCTCTGAAGGCTCCGCCGACCTTGGCCTGTCAAGGGAGAACTACCTGCAGCCGGGTGTCCAGGGCGACCACCCTCTCAACCAGGTGGGGTTGGCCTCTAGGCCTGACCTTCCTCCCCCATCCCACCTGTTCCACGCAGCATTGGCAGGTCCTATCCTCTCTGAACCTTGAGCCTGCACCTCCAGATTCTTCCACCTCAACCCCCTAAAGAGATTCTGCCGAATTAAGAAAAGGGCAGTTCAGGGCTCAAACCCGATGGTATCCGAGACTGTCTTAGATAAGGAGAGAGCTGCGCCAACGCTCTTTTTGGACTCCGCGTTCTCTGAGAACAAAGATGGACCCGGGGAGGACACTGAGACTGCTCACAGTTGCCTGTCCCGGCTTTCAAACCAAATAATAGCTGGATCAAACTTGGCTTCAGAGGTCGCGCCCTCAGCCAACCTTTGACTTAAAGGACTGGCTCATCTGTCCTTGGGCGTTCTTGGCCGGAGGACTTTTCTGAATCTCCTGCGGAGGCAAAAAGTTGCGCAGCTCACTCTGAGCCCCCCCCCTCTCTTTTGAGAGCACATTTTTTGGAGAGAGCTTGACAGAGCCTCAAGCTATCGCCCTGGGTAGAGTGTGTGACGTCATAGCTCACAGCAACCTCCAACTCCAGCTCAAGTCCTCCTCTTGCCTCAGTTTTTCTATTTTTAGTAGAGACAGGGGTCTCACTTATGCTGAGGTTGGTCTTGAGCTCAAGCAATCCACCTGCCTTGGCCTCCCAGAGTGCTAGGATTACAGGCTTGAGCCACCGCGCCCAGCCCTGAGCCTCTTTTCTGAGTGGGCTGCCCTGAGCTGCCAATCCCTGCCACCCTACTTTGGGAACCTGAGGACCTGCCAAAAAGCCCAACCCACTGAGTTGCTTGGACCGCACCAGCAGAGCCTATGGCATGTATTGACGTGGCTCTGCAGCCCCAGACTCCTGGTTTTACCAGAGCCTGGAGCACAGCCCTCTTCCCTACTGATTCCTTCACGCTGGAGCTGGGCACCACGCTCTGGGTGACCCACGTTGTCTCATTCCATCATTCATTTTCCTTCTGAAAGTTTTCATTAAGGTTTTAGGCTCCTTTTCTCATTGGTCAACTGCTCAACCTGAGACATCTGAAACCTTGTGGATCACTGGGCGTTTTGTTCCATGGTGCCCCTCTTCCCTTACTGAATTCAAGCTTGCCAATCACGTGGCCTTTCGTTCATTCCATACATACTTACTGAACTTGTATCAGTGCTGGTCAAAGTGCTGGCGCTTCACTGATAAATGCAACACACCAAAGTCTCTGTCCTGGTAGAGCTGTGCGTGTGTGTAAATATAACCTTTCAGGATATAGACTGTAAGACAGAGACTCAAGTCAGAAGAATCAGAAGTTTGAAAGACTGTGGATGGAGGTGAGAGGGTGGGTATGGAAGCCTGGAGTGGGCAGACTCTGCAGAGGCAGCGTCTTGCAGAGAAGGGTGGGTAGGAAGAAGAACTGTTGAGTGAAGAAACCATATATCTCCACGACTCTATAGTAAATGCGGTAACACTTTGTAAATACTGAGCAGGGAGCAGTCTGAAGTCCAGGTAAAATCAAGCAGGGCCTGGGCAGCCAACCTGTAGGTATGTTTCCAGGGGAAAGAGGTTACTCTCGCACCCTCCTCAATGTTCTCCACTGTTCTCTTTGGTAAAACATTTCTAATGGGCTATGGGAGAGGTGACGTGTGTTTGTGTGTGTGTGTGGAATGAACCACAAAGAGCACAGATTGAGCCTTCTTCAAGCTCTGCCCCTCTCTCTACCTCCAGGAGTAAAATAGATGCTATAGTTGACATGCCAGAAGTTTGGGACTCCTGAGTCTCCTTCTTCCAGAGATTGTGGCTCAAAAATCCAAAACTGGCTTGTGCTTCTGTATTTATCCCCCATTGGCTGAAAATGTTTGATAGAAAATTGAGACTTACCTTCTCAGATCCCCTACTCTACTGAACTTGTCAGTCCCATTCCAGAAACAGAAGGAAACTCCCCGCAAGGCAGGGGAAACATTGAAGAGCTAGACGAGTTTGTCCGGTTCTACATTGTGGGAGCAGGCGTGGGGTGGGGGCGGAGTTCTGGGCAGCTGCCACCACATTAGGGGATGATGGAAGACTTTTCTTCCCAGAGAATCTAGAGGAGCCCAAGACAATGAAGAATAAGTAAGTCGTCATCCTCTCACTGGTGGTTTTGTGAGATAAATGCGAAAGAAGCTAGCAAGACCATTCCAGAATATTTCCAAAAGCTTCACACATTATTAATTCAAAGTCTTTGAGCACATCTTTGAAAGCCTTGAAAGTTTAAGAGCAAGAAATTCAGTTGCTGAAGGGCTTGTGGTCGTGCAATGTGAGCTTGAAAAGAGAACACACATTTCTCAGAGCTCTGTGCAGAGATGCCGCTCAGTCACTGGGAGCAATTCTTACTGATCACAAAAACTACTGATAAAGCAAAACTCACAACACCTTGGAGCTGCTTAGCAAGGGAGTGAAATGGAAATATGTGTACATGTTGTGGAGGTGAGAAGGCCCATGTTGAAAGAAAATCTCCATGGCATCTCCAGACCTAACTTTCCCATCTCCAAAGCAGTCAGTCCAAAGATGTTCTCAGAAATACCAGGCAGCTTGTCATATAAGGACATGGGCATCACCCTTATGTAATAGAAAGTGATCTCTGGTCCCTCAGAACAAGGTCATAAAGGGTGAGGGGGGCTCTCACTCCCCTCTTCTGGTTGAAGGAGAAGCTCCAGCTTCAGAAGAGTAAACAGTGGATTTACCCAGTGAGGATTATCCATGAGGGTAGGAACCAGACCCTGGGGGACTGAGAAGCAGAGCAGCAGTCAGAGGGAAATCAAAGATTTCCAAGCTCAAAAAAACAGGAAAATGTCCTCAGAATGGATGGTTTTAGAGACAGAAAAAAAAAAAAAAGTCCTGCAAAGAGAAAGAATTACTCTAAACTGAAACGGAGGGGAGGAGATGGAGGCATCAAATACCAGAATCTATTTCTAAGATATTTTTGATAAAATGACTCCTGATTGATGTTCCTACGACTATTTCCAATTTGAAGGGAACATTCACACTGGGAGAAGTGATCTAAATCCTCATTTTACTCTTCCAGAAAGAAAAGGGCAGCAGGTTATAGGGGGTTGAAGTGATGAATAGACATTAGAAAGGAAAAAACCCAACAAATGTGTTGTTGTTGTTGCTATGTGCTAGACATACTACATCCATCCTTACTTAGTAGTGACTTAAGAATAATTCTATGTGAGGCCAGGTGAGGTGCTCATGCCTGTAATCCTAGCATTCTGGGAGGCTAAGGCAGGTGGATTGCCTGAACTCATAGGTTCAAGACCAGCCTGGCCAGAGAGAGACCCTGTCTCTAAAAAATAGCTGGGCTTTGTGGTGGGCACATGTAATCCCAGCTACTTGGGAGGCTGAGGCAAAAGGATCACTTGAACCCAAGAGTTTGAGGTTGCTGTGAGCTATGACATGATGGCACTTTACACAGGGTGACCAAGTAGAACTTTCTCAAAAAAGAAATTCTATTTGGTTTGTTCTCAAGATTTTAAAATTAATTTGTTTAAAAAATAAATAGAGAACGAGGTGCAGTGGGTCACACCTGTTATCCTAGCACTCTGGGAGACCCGAGACCGAGGAGGGTGGATTGCCTGAGCTTACTGGTTGAAGACCAGACTGAGCAAGAGCAAGACCTCCCCCGCCCCTAAATAGCTGGCCATTGTGGCAGGCACCTATAGTCCCAGGTACTCCAGAGGCTGAGGAAAGAGAGTCACTTGAGTCCAAGAGTTGGAGGTTACTATGAGCTGTGACGCCATGGCACTTTACTGAGGGCAACAAAGTGAGACTCTGTCTCAAAGAAAAAAAAATAGAGATTGGACATTGCCAGCTCAAACATTACAGGAGAGAAAGGGTGTATGTGAATAAAATAAACACCAAAACAAACCCTTTTAAAGTAGAAGACATAGAAGTGGGGGGTGGGGGAGCACTCAGGAAAAGGAATCCTACTACCCCCTGCCCACCACTACAAGCTGCTAAACTATCTTCCCTTCCATTTGTTCCAGTCTCCATGAGACCTATCCCAGGAATTGCACCACATTCTCCATGAACTTCTCCGAGGATGTTCAGTGTTTTGAGATGGACAGTATGAAACTGAGGGGGTTGTTGTTCTTTGGTCCAGCTGTTTGGGGTTCCCACCTTCATAAGCTGAGAAAGGCTATTTTGGGAGAACTGGGGAAATCGTATGTGGTGACGATTGAACTTGATGACAGCAGTGAAATGTAATAGTTGTTGTAATATTCATTGAGTGCTTAGTAATGTAACGGATGTTCACAGTGGGTTCAAAACAATTAGGTTTGATCTGGTTATAAATGAGCAAAAGGAGATGCAGAGAGGTTCATTATCATGCCTGAGGTCAGACAGTTAGGAAGCTGCTGTGTGCTAGGGTTTTAATCAAGACAAAGTTACATTGCCTCTCCCGTCAAAAACCCTAGTTCTCTACCACTTTGATCAGCCTCAGAAGGGATGAGATATGGAAGCTGTCTAAATACTTCTCTTGTCATTGTTTGCCTTCTTTTGACAGTACATAAATTTCAACATTTCTGGGGTGCCTACCTAACTTATCTGGATTGAAAAGAATTTGAACATTTACTCCACCTCATTTCTCTTTTTAAATACATCCAATGACATAATCCCACTTTAAAATTTTACTTACTTTAAACAACCTTTTTCTTCTCATGGGGAGAATTTATTAGTCTCTACTTCCACGTAGAAAAGAACTTGAGACTTCAGCCTCCTCCATCATCTCTAAATCCAGTGGGGCACGTGGTTGCTGCAAGATGAGCATTTCTAGAAAGAATTCACATCATCTCACCTTCCAGCTGTAGCCAACAAGCTGTGTATTTGGAAGGTGGCATCTCTGGGGAATTAGGGGGCCCTGCTCTGCACCGGTCCTCTCATCGGTGTTGACTTCTTCCCGACCCACTGCTATGGTCCACTGAGTAGACTGCAAGGATGCCGAGGGAGGGCCAGGGTGAAGACTATGTGGTGTGGAGACTGGAAGGAGCTGGTCTTGGGACCCTGGGAGTGAGGATGCAGAACCAGCTCCTCTGGGGAACTGGGAATAATTTACTAAAGGACGCTTAAAGACTGCAAGGTGTCTCCAAGCCTCCCTCTTCCTGTCAGTTAGATGCTGACCTGTTGAGCACGAACGCTGCGCTTTAGAAAGGGGAGAATGATGACCAACACTATATGGGGACCCAGTCTTCCGGAGTGTTGGTGGCTGAGTCTCCCCAACCCCGTTGGGCCTCTCCCCCAAAGTAGGAGTAACCACGGTCTGGACTAGCACGACTCCGCGCGCCGCGGGCAATCACAGCCACCTCACTCTATGTCTCCTTTTCTCTTAACCTGCCCATTGAGGCATCACTCCCATTTTTAAAAATATATGTAAACTTGGAGCTTAGGGGACGGGTTGTGGGAGAGGCCTGCGGATATCTGGGGACAGAAATGCAACATCCCGTAAAAAAATAACGTGCGCTCAGACCCTGAGCCCATCAAATCCGGAGCGCTAAGTCCGAAAACAAATCAACAAACAAAATGATCTAAGCTGAGATGGTGAGTGCCCGGACTGACAGACGCCCTGACAGCTGATTCCCGCCTCACACGTCACCGTGCTTGTGCTCCGACTTCTCCCCCAGCCCTCTCCTACCTTTCCGGATCTCGAGTCCACCGGACTGGGATTGGTGTGAACGGCTTGGAAAGGAATAACCTAACGCTTGGCTGGCCCAGCCCAGTGGAGTTGGGAGCCTGTCACCTGGGCTGCCTGGGATTCTGTCCTGTCCAGGAGACCGCAGGGGCGTGAGGAGTGAGGGAGACCACACCTGCTCCAGGATTCCAAATTTCCACTGCCCACCTGAGAGCCGCCCCCAGAGTCCCAGTCGCGGTCGCTAAGAACAAGCAAGGGCAGCCGCCTTCGACACATTGGCTTTCCTCCACCTGGGTGGCACCACGGGGGTCCACACCCAAACGGAGAGAATCGCCTGCCTCCCGCCGACTGCAGAAGCTGAGTCTCAGCTAAAATCCACTTACACCTGCATCCAAGAGCGTGGCATTAATTTGTACGCTGAAGGGCTACTCAGGTTCGTTTTAACAGCTCTCCTACTGACTGTTTTTAAACATGACTCTGTGTGTTAGATTTGCTCACAAGTCCGCACCTGTCGGAGAACTACAGCCTAGTTGAGATTCCCTTCAGCTGTCACTGGCGGCGTTTTGTTAATTTAACCTCGAGACATTCCTGATTATCCACATAATCCGTCCTCAAATCCCTTCATTGTCACTGAATTTTGATGACTCACGGGTCTTGGAAAGTTCTCACCTATTTTGCTGGAAGCTGGGAAAACCTTGTAAAGGGGGGAAGTAGCTGTCACCTCCCCCCAACTTAGGAAAGAGCACAGCTTGCCAAATGGGGGATATAAATATTTACTTAACTTTCCTAGGAACCAAAGGGAACAATGAGAGAGAGAGACTGGACCAATAATTAAATCATCTTCCTTCTCCTTTGATGATCCAAATTATACCCAAAACAGCTTATAGTGCTATTTTGTTCTCAAAACGTCTAAAATCCAGAAATCCAGGAATTGCTCTCAAGATCTCTCAATCAGTTTCTAAGCAAAGGCACCTGGCTTTTGTTCATTAAACTGAGATTAGGGAGACAGCTCAAATCTAGCTGCATAGTGGACTCACCTGGGCACCAACCTCATACACTTCTCCTGTGACAGGACTGGCGTTTCTGTATTTTTCAAAAAAGTTCTCCAGGTAATTCTAACATTCAACCAGGGTGGGGAACCTCTGATCAGGCTCACATCAGGAAATGCATTTGTTATGTGTGAATTTAATAAGAAATGGACCTGGGGAAAAATCGTTTGCCTTGCAAAGCTTGGCCCTCCAATTTTTCCCTAAACAATTAACTGCCTAATTCTCCCTGGAAGTTATTCCTTCCCCCCCAAAACTACCCATCACATACAACTTGCTCTCTACTTCTGAAGTTTGGCTACAGAATATTTTCAAATGCACACACAGGAGTTACAAATGTGTTTTTCATATATGATGAAGAATCCTCATTTTGTGCTAAGAGATAGCTGAGCACACCAAATATTATCATATATCTAGGAATTATAGCTGTTTGAATAGAAGCGTTCTCTTCTTGCCATGATGAAGCCCTTTCTCTTCTGTTTATTTTGTGGTGTGTTTTGTAACAGGAGAAGGTCCGAGAACTTTTTTTCCATATCTTTGCTACCCTCTCTCTTCCAACTTTAACATCCCCCACTCAAACCAAGGGAGATGTGGTATTTCTAAACCAAAGATAATCCAATTTACATGCAAAGACTTTTTTTTTCTAAAGGACATGTGCACATTCTTCCTCAGCTCCTAGGAGTATTTTTGGAAATTGGACATTGAGTGTTCTTACTTCCCCAAATGTATTTTATAATCAGGAATGATTGTGAATTTATCACAGAAACAAATTTTCTTTTCTCTGGTATATTTTGGTTTGTATAAGAGGATTGAAGCCTTAGGGTCAACATTGATTGAAGGAAATAATGTGGATGGTATATATTACAAAGCTTGTCAAAAAAACGATCTAACAAAGGGTAGATAAAATCTCTTACACTTTCTTCATTCACATAATTTCAAATTAAAATCTGGCTGCCGTCATCTCTAAGACTCATTGCAGAATGTTTACTGTAGCAAATACTAACTGTTCCTCAAACAAACTCCCACTCTAACCTGTGCAGTAAAAATACATGGCTTCCAAGGAAGAAATGCAAATGCACAGTTAACAAGGATGCAGTTTTTTGCCCATAACACAAATTTAGTCATTGTATAGTAGCAGAAATATAAAATATAAATGGTAGCTAATGGAAACTAAGTAATTAAAGAAGGTAGGCGTTAGATCACAGAATAACTGGGGGACTGTTCAGTTATCTAAACCATAGAATTACCAAGTCTATGAAGAATCATTTATTAAATTGGCAAAGATTGACTAGTCAATAATAGGGAGTAACAAACAATCAGAAATTTAATAGATCTTGTTCTCAATGTTGTGGGGTATCCCACAGCAATGTATACTTTTCTCAATTACACAGGGGCTTCTAGCTTTGGAGGAGATGGTACAGAGGTGTTCATAAGCATATCTGAAAATGTCATAATGCAGAGATACCAAATGGCCTTCAGTCTGTGATGGTTCCTGTCACTAAATTTAACACACCAGGAGTTCCAAGCTTATAGTGCTGTTTTGTTCTCAAAACTTAAAGTGCTTGCCATTGATATATATTTTTCCTTTCTTTCTTTTCTTTTTTTTTTTTTTTTTAGAGAGACAGAGTCTCACTTTATAGCAGAGTGCTGTGGCATCACAGCTCACAGCAACCTCCAACTCCTGAGCTCGAGCAATTCTCTTGCCTCAGCCTCCCAAGTAGCTGGGACTACAGGTACCCGCCACAATGCCCGGGTATATATTTTTTTCTTTCAAAAATGAACTTTTGAAAGAAACTGTTTACCTAATTCCCCCCAGGACCTCAAGAGTTTCTGAGTGTCGGTGCTAATCTGGGGAGCCAAGTCATCTAATGTTCCTTCCAGAGTGTCCCTTCACCAGCCTCTTAATAGAAAGAAGGTTGCTGTCCAAGTCTTTACATTCTGACTGTAGGAGATTGGTGACAAATACAGCCAATAAATAGATCACTTGCAGACAGTTATAATAACAATTACGTAAAAAGTAAAACTTAAGAAAGAAAAACTGGGATAGATGTCCATGGGGACAGAGTGGTGAGAGCAGATCTCACTGAGGAGGTGACATTGGACCCTTGGAGACTCAAAGGAAAGCAAGGTCACAGGTCTACATAGGGCTTTAGTTTCCAAAGAGTTTTCATAAATAATGCCCTCTGGGGTGTACAGATCTTCACACCAACACCCACAAGGTGGGTGAGGTTAAGACCACCCCCTTTATAACGAGGAGCCTGAAAATCAAAGAAGTAAAATGACTTCAAAAGGTCTTTTTATTTTTATTTCTATTTATTAGTATTATTATTAATTTTTTTTTTTTTTTGCAGTTTTTGGCCGGGGCTGAGTTTGAACCCACCACCTCCAGCATATGGGGCCAGCATCCTACTCCTATGAGCCACAGGTGCCGCCCATCAAAAGATCTTTTTAAGTAAAGGAGAAGCCATTATTCAAATTCACACTTCCTGGCAACAAATACTGGTGTTTAGACCCCAAATTCGACATGCTTTCTGGATGTGCATCTTCCTCAGCAAATCATATTGCATATTACAGTTTAATTCAAAAACTTCATGAGTTTCTTTCACCTGAAATTTAGATGCTATAGAAAGCGTGGTGATAAATCTGTTAAGTAGCCTCAGAACCTAAGCAGAACCTGCATCATGGGGACCCTGAGCAGCTACACAGACCAAACCCGGTTTGCCTTTTTATAACAACTCTATTTGTAATTCTCACTCAATAAGCTGGAGATGTATCCAGAATTGAATTGAGCTCTCCCAAGAAGATGAGTGTTATTTTACAAAAAGAGAAAAACACTTCATTCATTAGGACCCTTCCAGGCAACTCACGTATTTAAATAACTACTTTCTAAACTCCCACTTTGCCTACATTGCTGCTATGCCAGGTCTTTTCACACAAAATAGAAATGGTTAAGTTAAATCTGCAAAATGAGGAAAGTGGAAAGATACCTGAACGCCAGAGAACAGCTAGAAACCAGACAAATACTTTCCATCACCACATCCTGCCACTCAATTCCTGGAAACAAAATCAGAAATTAGCAATAAAGCAAGGTCAGCCAAGGAAAAAGTCTCTCCCTGTTTACATATGTGTATTGAGCTACTAGCTATATGTCTTTGATTTAAAAGTATTCTAACTCAATTTTTGTTACAAGAAATTGACATGTGAAATTCCTGAAAGGCACAAAATGTGATTTCGGTTGTGACTATGGTGATTCGAAAATGTATTTCTTATTTGTGAGAAATAATTTAGGCTACACCATTGGTGTGCTTCTGTGGAATGCAAACTCTAAGAAGCAACCTGGTCCCCAAAGTAACTACAGGTGCCAATTTAAGGGAGTGACAAACATGTGTGTGCACACCTGTGCACCTAGTTGTATCTACACAGCCAAGCTGTTACAAGTATACAGATATATAATACGTATATTTCATTTATAAGCATAATACATATATACAAAGGTAGATGCATTTGCTCAATTAAACAGTTGTGAATGCAAACTTAAATCTCAGCATTGACAGTAAAGAAATTGAATAAAAGATAAAAATGAATATAGAAGTAACACAAGACATTAGAGGTATAAACAAATTAAAACTAATCTCTGAAAAGCAATTCTTAGTAATAGAAATCTAAAAGCATTTTGCAGAGACCAAGAACAAAGACCAACACCACAGTTTAGTTTGAGTGGATGTTGCAATAGTAAAAAGCTAAGCTTCTCCCTTCAGAATACAACAGATTTCACTGGGCCTTCAGGAGTCCTATTAGACTCTAGACATAATTCCACAAAATGTCCATTTTGACAATGTACATTCCCACGTGTGAGTTATTTCTCTTTCAGCCCCATTCAAACGTGAAATTTGGATTTTGATGGGGACATGTATCTAAGGAAGAGAAGTGCCACACACATACGTTGGAGTGATTTCACCATGAAATAAATGTCACGAAAATAGGTTTTTCTATAAACACTTATTTTTATTACTAAGACAATGCAGACATAAAACACATCATTCTGTGGTTCCTAAATTGCAGACACACCACATATCAATAGCCAATAAATTACTTCTCTCATGTGATAAATACAAATGCTCCATTCAAGTTCAGTTAATAGAATAGTGTCAGGATATCATGCAGACCGCAGCTTGCATAAATACAGAAGGAATAAGAGCACACCCTCAGTTGCTTCTTTTAAGTTGTCATTTTTAAGCATGAAAACTTTATCTTATTCCAAATTTCCAAAAGATGGAATAAAGGATGTTTTCATATAAAATACATTTGGAACAGGTTTTTTTTTTCCCCCTTAAAAATGGCATCTAACCCACTTGCAACATACACTCAAAATTCATCTGTTTAGTTACAAAATCAGATAGATGTGTATTATTTTTCAGTTCCTATGGCTGTAGGTGAACATTTTAGTGTCTCCAATCATATCAAACAGCTAAATTCAAAATAATATTTTTCAGATAAATGTATACTCTCTTTATATATATCTTTGTAGTCAAAGGCATAAAGACTTGTCAGTTGATTTCGTCTTTGGGCACTATACTATATTTTATCAGATAATTGGAAATCATTAGTTATTTCATAGTATAAAATCTTGACTCAATTACCAATAGGCCTTTATTTAATGCTCCTAATTTTGAAATGTATTTGGACTGGAGGTATGGGAGAAATGTCATTGCTTATCAAACAAGTTTGCTGGAAATATTAATGCACAATTTTTCCAGATTGGCATATTGAAAAATAAATTATTTTTTAAATAGAATTAAGCAAAAAGGGGAGGAGAAAGGGAGAAATCTATACAGTTTATATTCTGCATGAATTAGTTTTCAGTATCTTCCAGGTGGGGGCAACAGTAAGTCAGTTTTGAGAGAAGGGAGAACAGACTCTTTAAGCTCCCTGAGTCCAGTTACAGAAGATGAAGTGATTTCCTGGCAGTAACACCGCGAATAAAACATCCACAGCTTCCAGGAGATGGGACTTCTGGGCTCTGCTCCAGACACTCGGCTGTAGGCATCAGTATCCACCGCCATGTGCGCGCCGCCGTCTCTCCGCTCCGCGGGGCCGGGCAGGCGGAAGCGCGCACGCGCTCTGTGCACCTGCCCAATCGCGGACAGATGCGGGCGGGTGCTAAGTCCTGCAGCCCCTGTCACGCCCACGCTGTGCAAGAGGGGCGTGCACATCCCTCTCAGCGCTCAGGATCTTTCCCTTTCTTTCCAGGACCTCTGGGAAGCAGAGAGACCTTTCTCCCATGTTTTCAACTCATTTTTCCTTCCTCCGGGCGAAGGGGATTCCTTTCACTACCGCAGCAGACATATATGGGCGCGCACACTTGCACTCTTAAAAGAAATTCTCAAGTTCTGGCCACCAGAAAATCACCTTTTGGGCGCGATAGCGGGTATCCCGCTCGTCTCTCCTCCTCTTTGCAAATCTTCGTGCTCTGGGGAGAAATGGCCACACGCCCTGGCGAGAATGAGGGTAGTGCAGGAAGCGGAGGACAATCTTGCACAGTCTGCCAGCGTCCCCACCTCCTCAGTTTTCTTCTCTCGTCTAGCGCTAAGGTAGTGGGGCGCGAGAAGCCCATGGGCAGGAAAACCCAGGCCCTGCAGTGACTGGGTGGCGAGGGCGTATGCGACCCGTAGCGTCCCGGAACCGCGGGGAGAGGGGGAGAAGCTCGAGAGCGCTCCAAGCCGGAGAACCCCTCTTCTCCGGTCGCGCGGGCGGGAGGTGAAAGCGGAAGGCCGGCTCTCCGACCAGACTACGTGTTGCTCCTCCGCGTGCCGCCTCCTGCCACCACCGCCCGAGTCCTCTGGCCGCCGCCGCCACCACCGCCCCCTGCCGAACCCGCGGCCCCACTCTCGGGCCGATACTTGAGCCAGCAGATGACCCAGGTGACAACGACTGAGAAGAGCGCTAGGATGCTGGCCACCGACAGGCAGATGGGTCCCACGGGCGACGGCGAAGGCGACCCGGTAGCTGGGGCCTCGCCAGGGGGCGCCCCGGCTCCAGGGGGACCACCGCCGCCGTAGTGGTTGACAAAGATGAGGCCGGTGAAGAGCAGCACCACCATGGAGAGGAAGGAGAAGACCACGCACACGCAGCCGGCGGTGAGCGCGGCGCGCTTGCAGTTCTGGCAGCTCTCGTAGGCGCCTGGGGCGCGCAGGCTGGGTCGTCCGCGAGGCCCAGGGGCCGCGTCCTCGGCTGGTGGCGGCGGCGGCGGCGGTGAGGCTGGAGCGGGCGGCGGGGCGGTGGCTGGCGCTGGGCGGCGCGCGGGCAGCGGCGGGAGGCGGTCCTGGGGGAGCGGGTCGTGCACGGCGCGCAGGGCCAGCGGGAAGGCCTCGGAGAGCTTGGTGTTGTTGGGCAGGCCGTGCACGCGGCTGTCGGGCAGCGGCGTGCGGTGCCGGCACACCGGGCATGCGATGGCGCCGGGCAGGCCGAGCCAGGGCGGAGGGCGCTCAGACGCGGTGGCAGCGGCGGCGGCGGCGGTGGCGGCGCGGAGCTGCAGCTGGCTCAGGCACTCCTGGCAGAAGGTGTGCAGGCACGCCAGCAGCTTGGGCGCGCGCCGGTCCGCGTCAAAGTAGTTGTAGCAGATTTTGCACTCGTAGTCCTCGAGCTGAGGGAGGCCAGTAGCTGTCCCCGCTGCGTCCCGGGTTCCCGCGTCCCCTCGGTCCCGAGCTCCCGCGGCGGCGCTCCCAGCTCCCGCCCGGCTCCCGGGGCTGCTGCTCGGGCTGTCACCGCTGCCACCGCTGTCGCTCGCCAGCGCTGCCATGGCATGATCCGCCCCTCATCGGGGCAAGGTGAGGCACCTTCCTCCCCCTGAGCTGCTGCCTGGGCTCCGGGCGGGGAGGAGGCGCTTCTCTCTCCCCCCTCTGACTGCTGTCGCCTGGCAAGGGAGGCACCTCTGGCTGGGCCAGGCGGGGGCGCAGCAGCGACCGCCTCCCCCTCCAGTCGTCCCCTCTCCGCCCCCTTCCCCAGCGGGCTGCCTCGGTCCCTCCCTGTCCCGAGCGCCTCTCCGCCGTCCCCCTTGGCCCCCTCAAGGCAGCTTTTCTGGCAGCTTTAGATATCAGTTTTTGTTGGACTTGAAATCGAGAGTTGAGGGCGACTGGGAGGCGGTGCAGGAACGGGATTTGGGGTGCGGCTGCTTAAGGATGTTGCATTTGTCCTGCACAGCTTCCCCCCTCCCCCATGAGGTCGTGATTGGAAACTGAGTCCTGCAGCTTCTTTTTCCCTCTTCCTTGACACCACCGCCCCACCCTTGTTATGCTGGGGCTGGGTCCCTGGCAAAGCCTCCTCCCCGCCCACCACCACTAGCAGAGAGCTCACCAGTGATGTAATGCGGGACCTGCGCTGGGTGGGGAAGCGGCAGCCTCAACGGCCTGGCGACGGCAGGTCCTTCTCTGCATGAAAATTGTGATCTCATTTCTCTGTCCAAGGGCGGAAAACAATCACCAGGTCATTTATGTCTATTAGCAGAGTGCAGGCAACCCTGCAGCCGCATCTCAGTGTGCAAGCGGAGCCGCGGTGGTTTCCTTTCACAATTCGGAGGAAAATTGGAAGCTGTACAGTACCTTCTTTCCCTTCGGAAACACTGCTTTCTGAGCTTTGAGAAGCACGAAGACAGACTCAAAGCAGTCTTGCTATTTTCCTGACGCTGACCGCAGCAGATCGAGGTAGCTATTTCGCTGGTGCACAGGCCTTTACAGAGGCCAGGGACGTTGTTGTGAAACAGTATTTCAAAGTCCAGCTTAAACCGGAGCCCTAGCATCCCTCACCGGCTTCATCCACTGTTAACAGGCAAATATAGAGCTGAAAACTCCACGAGTAACATGGGACAGAGCTTCTTGATTTAATTAAAACTAATAGAAGCCAAACTAAACTGGTTACTCGGTACACACAGGGTGGTGGGTTTGGGGACCACATAAGGGGTCAATGTTCAGATATTCATAACCTGATAGTCTGTTCTCTTATTTTTCCAGGTTGGGCCTCACCCTATGAGGCGAGAAACCTCCATCCCTCCCACAAGAAGGGAAGGGAGAAGATGGCTTTGTAAGAATCTGCATTCCCATGAGTTGGGAAGGTTCCCATTTTCTCTCCAGATTCTTTGCCGGAAACAGCAAGGTGCCCCAGGGAATGTTTATGAAAAACAGATGAGGAAAGCAAGCTGAAGGAAAAAGAAGGAGAGAAATATGCAGACAAGAGTTGGAGAAGAGGAGTTGTCATAAGTAACTATTACGTTTTTATATTGAAAATAAATCTATTTTTTACTCTGTGGGAACAGTGAATGTGTAGATGTCTTAAGTTTGAGGAACCTTAAGGGACGCTCATTAAAACCCACTAAGTTTCTATTTCCTCCTTTCAAATTTTGTGATTATTATTTGAGGTAATACTCTCTAAAATTTTTTAAGCATTTCATTTTGTGATGGGGGCTGTGACCAGAGAGGGAAGGTTGATGGACATGTGCAGAGGACCCTACTCTGGCCTTGGAATGTGACAAAGGTACACAAACCTGACTGTGGTAGTTAGCTGCCTGCCCTTCTTTTCCCCTCATGTGGCTGTATAATTGTGAGGAGCCTGGAAATGTGCATTGTATGAACAGTGTTAAATGGGGGTTGTTGGCTTTAAGCCTTGATTAGCTCTGTGCTGAGAAGGGGCATAGGAGTGATGTAGGAAAGAAGAGAAGCCCAGGACCAGCAGGGCTAGTGGGGATTTGTCCTTCCCACCTTCCTAGTCCCTAAGACAAGTGCCTCTCCACCCCAGAGGTGACTAACAAAACTTCTGCAGGTCGATATGTGTGTGTATAGTATGCTTTGGGGCAAGACATTTAAGATTTTAAAGATTTACTCTTATTACACCTTCTCCCCATTGAATGCAAGATTTGAGAAACAGAATGTAGAACTACACTGGGGCTTCTTTGCCCCAGCACTGTGACATTTTGATCTGGATAAGTGTCCATTGTGGGTGCTGTTCTGTGCCTTGTCAGATGTTTAGCAGTGTCCCTGGTCTCTACCCACTTGATGTCAGTAAGCACACTTCCCTAGTTGTGACAACCCAAATGTCCCTGACTGAGGACCACAGCACTACAACCAAGTCAAGGATTTGGTTAAAGTGAACCCGAAACCAGAAACATCTTCCAACTATTTAGTGCAAGACAGGCATTATCAAAAAAATTATTTAACAGATACAGGTATATCTTCTAGAGCTCATGGTATTTTAGATATCACTAAACTCGCTTGGAGAGATCCAGGTACAGTTTTTTGGTTGATAATACATCCTTTCAATGGAATCACAAACAATTGGCAGATTTTGGTTACCAATGCTGGAGTTTACTCTCTCAGTTTGGACATTTGGGGGGAGGACACCTCACCCCCAATTATTTCACAACCAGGGATCATTTAGTGACTCATGAAAATGTCATGTGAGGCTTCCATGAGGAGGCATAACATTCCTGAAGAGTGTGAGTTTGTATGACATAGGCCACAGGCAGCTGCAATAGACTGGAAGGCCCAGTGCCCACAGTGTCACCTGCAGGAGTAAGTAGGAAAGCTTGGTCATTCATGTAGGAAGTGGAGTTTCACTGTGGGGAAAGATGTGTGGAAAGAAATCCTAGGTGAGAAGCAAGGAACTCGATACAGGCTACAGCATCTCTAATCCAAAAATCTAAAATTCAAAATGCTCCAATATCTGAAACTTTCCGAGCACCAACAGGATGCCACAAGTGGAAACTTCCACACCTGACCTCATGGGGTTCGTCACATATAGTATTAAAAATATTTTATACAACTATCTTGAGGTTATGTGCATAGGTGTATATTAAACAAATTTTTTGTCGAGAGTCCCATACCCCAGATATCTCATTATGTATATGTAAATATTCCAAAATTTGAAAAAATCTGAAATACTTTTGGTTCCAAGCATTTCAGACCACTCATGCTGAATTCACGTCAGCATTTGAATTAGCTTTGCAAGAATCCTGCTCATGGCTTGAACATATAAGATATTCAGTATTTGCTGAATTGTTTTATTTTTGAAGACTTAAATATATAGAGAAGATAGCCATGGTCTCAGGCAATCTCTTGTATATAATTCTTCCATCGAAAGCCTAAAGAGAGAAAAAGTTGTAGTTTGGGGGGAAGCTATCTCACAAAAGACTTAGTGAGGGGAAGGCATTCACTTGGAGGGTGGGCTGACAGTCCTGGGTCCACACCTAGATCTGCTCCTTGTCCTTTGTGTAGCATTTGATGTGCTACTTAGCGACTCTGCACCCCAGTTTCCCAACTGTACAATAAGGAAAAGAGTAATTGTTGCACGAATCTGTTGTGATGATTGAATATGCCAATCATATAACACATGAAGACTTCAGGGCCACTGTTAACACTCATTATTATTTATGTCAGAGCTTCTTACAGCTGATTTCAGTAATTTTCACAAATGCTCTATTGAGAGAGGCCCAGAGGATTCATGTAACTAGCCCAAGGTGGCACAGCTAATAATAACAGAGAAGTTCTCACCCAACTTTTCTGTTATTTCAAGGATAGAGATGGAGGTGGTGTCTCTATCAAAAAGGCCAAGCAGAGGGCTGACCTGTGAATGTAACTATGCATTATTGATCTGCTAGTTGCAATTTAAAAAGCCCTGCATAAAACATCAGGATAGAGTGAAATCTCAAAGGTAATATTGAAGGAATGGTTACACGGGCAGATAATGCCACTCAGAAACAAGGAGCAAATGATTCAAAGTGTTGATGTTTTAAAATAGAAACTGAGTAGATTCAATTCAATAGATCCTCTTCCAGAAGCCATTGATGCTGGCCTCCTGGAGCCAAGAATTTAATAGAGGAAATAGGAAGACTAAATGTGATGTAGTATTCTGCAGGAGATCTTAGAACAGAAACAGAATATTAGGGAAAAAACTAAGGAAATTTGAATAAAGTGTAGACTTTAGTGAGTAATAGTATAGCAACAATCAGATTGTCACAATGAATGAAAACAGCTGGAGTTGGACAATAGGAACATGAGTGTTCATTATATTACTTGCTTTTGTGATATTTAAAAATGTGCACAACAGTCATTAATCCTAGAGGCAAACTCAAAGTTGGTATCATTTATATAGAAGTAGTACTAATGATGCTTATGTTTTCGAAGATCTCACTGACCACATGAGTTTTGAGGGACTGGAGAAAATGATCTTGAATCCACCTCTTTTGTTCATTATTTTATGTCTTTGCTCTTTCCTTTTTCTCTGCCTTTTTTTTTTTAAATCATTCTTTATTTTTATTTATTTATTTATTTTGCAGTTTTCGGCCAAGCCTGGGTTTGAACCTACCACCTCTGGCATATGGGACTGGCGCCCTACTCCTTTGAGCCACAGGCGCCGCCCCCTCTCTGCCTTCTTTAGATCAAAGAAGTGTTAAAAAGGCATGAGAGACTGGGTGTCACTTTTTAGAAACAGGGAGGAAGTGAAGGCTTTCAGAGCGCCTTGCCCAGTTGAGTCCTAGGGATTCTTCTCTCATCACTCCACCCACTGGTGTCCTTATTGCTCTGGAACCCAGAAGGAGTGATCAGGGAGAAGAGGAAATAAAGATTATCAATGTTATATGAGAAGAATGGAACATTAGGCATTTCCTCTGTGGTGGATTTTAATATCTCTTTATTGCCCTTTTTTTTTTTTGAGACAGGGTTTTACTATGTCACCCTCGGTAGAGTACTGTGGCATCACAACTCACAGTAACCTCAAACTCTTGGACTTAAGCGATTTTCTTGCCTCAGCCTCCCAAGTAGCTGGGACTACAGGCACCTGCCACAACACCTGGTTATTTTTTTGTTACAGTTGTCAATGTTGTTGTTTAGCTGGCCCAGGCCAGGTTCGAACCTGCCAGCCTCAGTGTAGGTAGCCAGCGCCCTACCCACTGAGCTATGGGCGCCGCCTATGCATATGTTTTTAAAGTTTCTTGTTTCTCAGATCTTTTCAAAATTTTAAAAGATGAGGTTTGGGTGCACCTGGGAAAACCCAGGGTCTGATTGCCCTACCTTAATCTCTGAAATCCATTCATGAGTTTCTGCCTTGCATGCCCAGTAGCTTTTAGTTCTAAAACAGCTTCTTCACCTCCTGTCCTTTGCTATCCTTGCAGGGCAGAGGCAAGATTAACTGGATGCGCATGCAATATATTTTTTTCCTGAAACATCGTGCTGGGGTCCTTTTAATCAAGTCTGCATTGTTGCCAGAAAGCTTTCTCTCTCTTCTAAATCTATGCTTTTATTTGATATTATGAAAATGATGAGGTCAAAAATGTGCGTTCAAGTAACAAATACTCTTTCTCTGTGAGCTATGAATCTTCTTTTGAGAACAAAGGTAAGGCACTTTTAGTAAAAAGAAAAGCGGCTTCTTAGATGCCACAAATAGGAATAAATGAAGCTGCAATAATACTGCATTTCTTGCCATTATTTGTTCTGATGCTACTACCACAGCAATGGATCCCAAAAGTCTAAAGACTGCTCTAGTGCTATAAAATGTTGAAAGCACTCTTACCAGCTGACACCCGAGTTTGTCTTGACGTGGAGGGAGAATAAAAGGCAAGGATGGTGTTAAGTCCACACACACAATATTGAACTACGTCTTTGACTGAAGGAAGAGGTATTATAGGTTCTCGTGGACCATGGGAGGAGAGGAGATGCCCATCTTCTGAGACTCTAATCTGGTAGCATTCAGCCTTCCCCCCCACCCCCCGCTGCACATTGGAAGAGTAAGCATTATCTTAAGCCATACTTTAAATACACAAACACTAAGGACAGCTGATTATCAAAAAAATTTAAAAAGTCCATGCATACTTTTCATGATATCTGACACCAACAATAAGCAAAATAATGTTCTCACAAGATCAGTATGCAGCCCACTGGCTGCAGGTTGGACAACTCTGCTGTGTTTTTTTTTGTTTTTTGTTTTTTTTAGAAACAGAGTCTTACTTTGTCACCCTCTGTAGAGTGCTGTAGCATCACAGCTCACAGCAACCTCCAGCTCTTGGGCTTAGGCGATTCTCTTGCCTCAGCCTCCCACCCGAGTAGCTGGGACTACAGGCACTCGCCACAATGCCCAGCTATTTTCTTGTTGTTGCAGTTTGGCAGAGACCGGGTTTGAACCCACCACCATCCGTATATGGGGCCGGCACCCTACCCACTGAGCCACAGGCACCGCCCTGCTAAGTGTCTTTGATACTTTACAAAGATCTGAGTAGTGAAAGGTCACTATATAGCCGAGCAGTCCTTGAGGTGTTTGATTACCAACTGCAAAATCTGAAAGGAAAGGAAACTTACAATGAAAATATTTCAGACTTCTTGTCAATTTCTCATTCTCATTTGCTTGTTTCATACACATATGTGTTCTATTTATAATCTCTTAAGTATTCTGGCTCCAGGGGGAATTTTTTTTAAAGAACTCCTATAGTTGATTAGAAAAATAGTGAGCTTATACATGGATTTGAGCAATACAGGTTTGAGCTTATACATGGATTTTTTTTCCCACCTCTACCTCCCTGAGATAGCAAGACCAAGCCCTCCTTTTCCTCCTCAGCCTACTCAATGTGAAGATGGCAAGGATGAAGACTTTTATGATAATCTACTTCCACTTAATAAATAATAAATATATTTTCTTACTAACACTTTATTTTCTCTCGTTTACCTTATTATAAGGATATAGTATTTAACCACATATAGTATAGTAACCCACTAAGTGTGCCTAAAAAAAGTATACATATTTTAAGAAAGGGAAAAACTTTCTTAAATTTGTAATACTCAAGTCACATTTGACTTCTGCAATTACAAGAGGTGCTCGATGTGCCTTATATTCATTTCTGTTATTGGAATTTATTGGGTATTACAAATTTAATACAGTTTTTCTTTTTTAAAAATGAGTATACTTTCTTTTTGCACCTTCTGTATGTGTTAACCAAGTGTTTATGTTATCAGTAAGCCTTCTAAGACCCAGTAGGCTATTCGTAGTTAAATTTTAGGGGAGCAAAAACTTATATGCAGATTTTCAACTGAACAGGGGTCTGATACCCCTAATCCCTACATTGCTTAAAAGTCAACCAACTGTACTAGAAATTTTAGGTTTTAAATGACTTTAACTCTTTTTTTTGAGACAAAGTCTCACTATGTCACCCTCAGTAGAGAGCTGTGGCATCACAGCTCACAGCAACCTCAAACTCTAGGGCTTAAGCGATTCTTTTGCCTCAGCCTCCCAAGTAGCCCGGAGGCACTACAAGCACCTGCTGAGCTATTGCTTTTGTTGATGTTACAGTTGTCATTGTTTTTAGCAGGCCTGGGCTGGACTCGAACCTGGCGGCTTCAGTGTATGTGGCCAGCGCCCTACTCACTGAGCTATGGGCGCTGAGCCAACTTTAACTCATGTTTGAGTAGCTCCCAGAGAGTCACTATTTTGTTTTAGACTTTTCTTTTTTTGTAAAAAATGCATAAAATTTGCTGTCTTAACTATTTTTAAGTAAACTGTTCAATAGCACTAAGTATATTCACATTGTTACAAAACAGAGCTCCAGAAAATTTTCATATTGCAAATCTCTGTACCTGTTAAACAACAACCTCTTTGTCCCACTGCTCCCAGCCACTGGGGCATTCTTTCAGTTTCTATGAACTTCACCACTTAAACACCCCATATCAGTGGAATCATATAGTTTTGATCCTTTCATGACTGTCTTAGTTCATGTAGAATAATGTTCTCAAGGTTCATCTGTGTTGTAGCGTGTGTTAGAACTTCTTTCCTCTTTTTTTTTTTTAGAGAGAGACAGATTGTCCCTTTATCACCCTCAGTAGAGTGCTGTGGTGGCACAGCTCAGAGCAACCTCCAGCTCTTGGGCTTAGGTAATTCTCTTGCCTTAGTCTCCCGAGTAGCTGGGACTACAGGTGCCCACCACAACGCCTGGCTATTTTGTCGCAGTTTGGTCAGGGCAGGGTTCGAACCCATCACCCAAAGTATATGGGGCCAGCACCCTACTCTTTGAGCCATAGGCACCACCAAGAATTTCTTTCCCCATAAAGGCTGAATAATATTCCATTCTATGTGTGTGGTGCATTGTCTTTGTCTATTCATCCATCGGTGGGCACTGTGGGTTGCTTCCACCTCTTGTCTATTGTGAATAATGCTCCTCTCTAAGCATGGAAGTACAGATACTTCTTCAACATACTGATTTCAGTTCTTTTTTTTTTTTTTTGAGACAGCACCTCAAGCTGTTGCCCTGGGTAGAGTACTGTGGAGTCACAGCTCACAGTAACCTCCAACTCCTGGGTTTAAGCAATCCTCTTGCCTCAGACTCCCAAGTAGCTGGGACTACAGGCACCTGCGATAATGCCTGGCTGCTTTTTGGTTGCAGCAGTCTTTGTTGTTTGGCGGACCTGGGCTGGATTCAAACCCACCAGCTCAGGTGCAGGCTATTTTTAGAGACTAGGTCTTGATATTGCTCAGGCTGGTCCCAAATACCTGAGCTCAAGCAATCCTCTGGCCTCAGCCTTCCAGAGTGGTAGGATTATAGGCATGAGCCTTCACACCCAGCCTAGAGACATGTTTATTCTAAGCCTTTGCCCATTTTTAAAATCATGTTATTTAACTTTTTGTTGAGTTGTAAGGGTTCTTCGCATATTCTGTCCAGACAATTAAGTTCGTGAGTTTAATGGTCAGATGGCCAAGGGGAGTAATTCAAAGGTGACTATAGTGATGTTCATCACTGAGGAATATACCACTTTTTCTAGGATGAATTCTTGAACTGAATTGCCAGGCCTCTTATTAACCTCTTATCAGATATATGATTTAAAAATACTTTCTCCCTCGCTTGGCACCAGTAGCACAGTGGTAACGGCACCAGCCACATACACCAAGGCTGGAGGGTTCGAACCTGGCCTGGGCCAGCTAAACAACAATGACAAGTGCAACAAAAAATAGCCAGGTGTTGTTACAGGAGCCTATAGTCCCAGCTACTTGGAAGGCTGAGGCAGGAGAATCGCTTAAGCCCAAGAGTTTTAGGTTGCTGTGAGCTGTGATGTCATAGCACTCTATGGGGGGTGACATAGTGAGACTCTGTCTCAAAAAAAAAAAAACAACTTTCTCCCTTTCTAGAGGTTGCTTTCTTTCTATGTTGACTGTAAGTTTGATGTAGTCCCATTTATCGACTTTACTTTTGTTGCATGTGCTTTTGGTATTGTGTCCAAAAAATCATTGCCAAGTCCAATGTCATGAAACTTTTCTTCTAGGAGTTTTAGTTTTTAGGTCTTACTTTTAAGTCTCATTTTATTATAGTGTTAAACAGCATTGACCAAAGTTATGGTCCGTGAAATATGGGCTCCTCAAAAAAGTGTGTGCAATCAAAAAATTTGGGAAACTTTTCAAACTACATTCCATATTCTGTACTTAGAGATTGATTTTAAAGGCTCTGAGAAGTACTATTGCCAAAATGTAAAGAAATCAGTTCAATGTTGTAGAAATCTGTGTTTACCAAAATTTTATGGCTACAGCAAATTATTTTCTAGTGAGCCCACCGATGGACCTATGGTATAATTAAAGGCTCTTAGAGCAAAAAAAAAAAAAAAAAAAAAATTTTTTTTTTGAGACAGAATCTCAAGCTGTCACCCTGGGTAGAGTGCTGTGGCGTCATAGCTCACAGCAACCTCAAACTCTTGGGCCTAAGTGATTCTCTTTCCTCAGCCTCCCAAGTAGCTGGGACTACAGGTGCCCAGAACAACACCCAGCTATTTTTTTTGTTGTTGTTGTTACAGTTGTCATTCTTGTTTAGCAGGCCTAGGCTGTGTTCAAACCCGCCAGCCATGGTGTGTGTGGCTGGTGCTCTACCCACTGAGCTATGGGCGCTGCCTAGAGCAAAAAATTTTAAAGAAAAAGGTTTTATTTTCGTTTATTTATTTATTTATTTAAGACAGAGTCTTACTAGGTTGCCCTTGATAGAATTCTGTGGCATCACTCCTCACAGCAATCTCAAACTCTTGGGCTTAAGCAATTCTCTTGCCTCAGCCTCCCAAGTAGCTGGGACTACAGACACTCACCACAATACCTGGCTAGTTTTTTGTTGTAGTTGTCATCGTTGTTTAGCTGGCCTGGGCTGGGTTCAAACCCACCAGCCTTGGTGCATGTGGCTGGTGCCGTAACCACCGTCCTATGGGGGCCAAGCCAGGAAAAGGTTTTAGATATTACATTAGAAATACTGAGATTTTTTTCAAAGAGGTACAGGAAATAAGGTGTATAAGGCCAAGAAGCAAAACTATCAACAAAGAAATTGATTTCTCCCTTTATGCCTGTAAGGGGCTAACGCTGGGAGTAACATGAAGCATGCATGGAGAACTGGGTGTGTAAACAATAAAGAAACTGAGCAATGTCTTCCATATGCTGTTTGCATCATCTACATGAAGCCGTGTACCATCCTATTTGCAGCAGCGCCCTTGCTGAAAATGAACAAACAGATTCTGAGGGTCTAGTGTGCCAATCTGTGCTGGCCCTGTCAGATAGAATCTGCTTAATTAGTTCATCACATGATGATGATTTTGTAATATTTCCTATAGATGGAAATAAGAAATAAGTCACCTTTCATGCAGCATAGTTCATCATAATTGGTTGTTTATATGCTTTTCTCCCTGATCATGATATATGCTCCCTTTTAATTTCTTTTGAATTTTTAAGAATGGCTTCTTCCAAGACATTGTAAGAGTTCAAAAACCTTTAAACAATGTATTATTTATCTGTCTGGCCACACAGATGCCTTCAGAGTCATTACGATCCATCAACCATGCATTTGCTGACTTTATAATAAGCAGATTTGGTTTATAGGCGACTGAGGCAGTGGTGCAGGGCAGATTCGTTAGGTTCTCATGTCCACCATAGGGCACAGGGGCCAGGGCAAGCCTGTGGGCCTGCATCTGACACAGTGTTGGAGGTCTTTTTAAAGAAAAATAATTCATGGCTTGGCACCTGTGGCTCAAGTGGCTAAGGTGCCAGCCACATACACCTAAGGTGGCGGGTTCGAATCCAGCCCGGGCCTGCCAAGCAACAATGATGGCTATAACCGAAAAAAAATAGCCAGGCATTGTGGTGGGCGCCTGTGGTCCCAGCAACTTGGAAGGCAGAGGCAGGAGACTCGCTTGAGCCCAGGAGTTGGAGGCTGCTGTGAGCTATGCCACGGCACTCTACCCAGGGGGACAGCTGGAGGCTCGGTCTCAAAAAAAAAAAAAAAAAAAGAAAAGAAAAGAAAAATAATTCAAATTACTGGGTAGAAATCTAAATATTCATTCGGAATTATAAAATAAACTACCACCACGATGAAACATTTCAAGCTCACAAATTCTGCAAAGGCCTCAAACTCCAGAAATATAACTTTTTATTAGTTAGTTATCTGAAACAGCACTCAATAAAATTATATGCCTGCATACTATTTGTCTAGTCCTCCAATGATAATTTTATCATACTTTCAAAGAGACTAGCAGGAGGAATCAGTCTTTCTTTCTAATATGGAGATGAAATGATGTGTTTTATTATTGATAGCCTGGAAAGGTTTCTTTTGGCTTCAGAAGTTATCGTTGGTAATTGGTGTGTACAATCTTAGGATTGTTATCAATTTTAGGACCTCTCTCAAGTGACTTTCATATAGAGCTGTAAGATTTCAAGGGATTTCAGAGGTTGGTATGTTGCAGAGAGTAATTTTAAATCTCTTTGAATTAATGCCATTCACTGACTAGCTTGTCTTTGGTGTCTGTGATGTCTTGGCATGTTATGAGGGTATGTCAGGCCCTGAACCTTCATTTCATAAGGTGGGGTGTGTAAGTATATTGGGTGGTAGGATTATTACTGAAAATTGTTCTCACCCCAGACAGCTATCAGTAACTACATTCTACATGGCAGAGGCTGTGAACTACACCAGTACTGCGCTAAACCAAAACTATGTGTATCTCCATCCTCTTCCTTTCTTGTGGTCCAAAAATGCCCATGGCACCTTCTATGCCACCCAAAACAAGGGTAAATAGGACTGAGGGGAAGCTGAAGTAAAAGGAGATGGTGGTCTCAATCAATTGCAGTTAACATGTCAGCCTGTCAATTTTATGGATCACATGGCCATGAAAATACTTACAAATTAAAGTGAGGGACCTTGCAACTTAGCCTTGTTTGTTTCCTGGTAAATCTACTTCTAGTGTAAATTTAAATTTTCTTCCACCAGAACTGCTATTGTTTCCTTCAGAATGATGTATGTTAGAACCTAAGGATGGGACCTGTAGAAAATACGCAAACATATAGAAGACATGTACCTGTCTGTATTGCAGCTGGTCAATTTATTAAACCTAATAAAATAATTATTTGGCATTATATGGATCAGTAGCTCCATATAACTGTCTTCATAACATTAAAAAATACACATTCCTTGGCCATAAACCTAGAATTTTGGGCTTCATAAATTCAGGGTGAGGCCCTAGAATCTTCAGTGTGAAAGTTTCCTTGTTGACTATGATTTACTGCAAAGTCTGAGAACTACTGATGTGGACACGTTTGGATGAATGCCTGTGTCCACTCAAGTTCCACGGGTGGGATAAAGGGTGAGCTTACAAAGAGAGAGCTTTTGACTTGGCGTAAGGAAGAGTGGAAAGTTCCCCATCAAATCACTAGACCAGCCCTTCATAAGAAGACTGCAAGAGGGATTTGTATGAGTCCAGACTCCTTGGGCACAAACAGAAAAAACCCATTTCAAACTTGTTTTGGCACTGGAAGCAGCTTAGGGACCTTTGCAACTGACGCGCACAATTCAGGCGTGGCCAAATTGGGGTTTAAAATAGCCTTCCACGGAGTACTTCCTGTGGAAACAAAGTGCTCCTCTCAGTAACTCCTGATGGGGTGTTGAGTATCGCTTCATTGCCCTGGATGGGTTAAGTGTCCATTGCTGAACCAATCTCCACATCCCAATTGCTAATTGGCCACCTCTGGGCAGGCAGGTGCACAGCAGTCTGCTCAGCCTCATGGAACCATGTGACCTCAGAAAGGGGGTGGTGGTTCCCCCAAGGAAAATCAGAATTATAGGCGGAAGAGCTGGTGAGTGGGTGTTGTGTTCAGGCACCACTTCTGAGCGTGGCTTGCGTTGTGCTTGCTCAGATGCCTTGCCCACTTCCGGGACCATGCCTGGCTGCTGTCCAGCTTCTGACAGCTGGGGCTGTGGGGAGGGCTGCTATGGAACTTGTCTGCAGCTTTCTACCTACTGTTTGGATGAGATTCCTACAAGCAGTGTCCTAAAACTTATGCTTGAGACAATTAACAGTCCAAACTCAAGTTGCTGATTAGATGAGGCCAGATAAGAAGGGGAGTCACCTTTCAGTTTATTTGTGTGATTTTCAGCTCTTCCCCGCCGATCATATCTGAACCCAGAGCCATACTGGCCTTGCGGACCAGATCGTTTCCCTTCTCTGTTGCTGCTTCCTCCTATAATACTGCAGGCTGTAGTCTCTCAGCTATTAAAAAGAATTATCTCCTGTAGACTTTCATCTTGTAGAAGTTTGTTGAACCCTTTCATCTGTGAAGGTCCCTCTCTGAATAGCTTAGCTTTTATTCGTTATTCCTGAACTATAATTTTAATAGGAGTTCTAGAGGGAAGGGAATAAAAAATATGTGCTCAATATGTGGGTGCCATCTTGAATAATAAAAAAATAAGGTAAAAGTTTCTTACCCTGTCTTTGATTTAAAAACTTACAGAGACTCATTATAGAGAATCTAGAAAGTTTATGACACATTTCTCCCAGAGGACAATACAAGGATAAATTTCTATATTCTTTCACTAT
The DNA here is from genome assembly GCA_963574575.1 of Galagoides demidoff. Classification (NCBI taxonomy): domain Eukaryota; kingdom Metazoa; phylum Chordata; class Mammalia; order Primates; family Galagidae; genus Galagoides; species Galagoides demidoff. The sequence goes on along the minus strand of CAUYQV010158262.1, from coordinate 19,716 downwards.
AACATAAACTAGCCTATGGCCATATCACTCTGAATGTGTTTGCTCTCAGAAGCTAAGCAGAGTTGGCCCTGGTGAGTAGTTGGATGGGGGGCCACCAGGGAATACTGGGTGCTACTGGCCTTCAAATAAGTGTAACATAATCCTGATGTTGGACCTGGGTGTTTAAAGAGAAGAATAGTTGTCATTTGTTAAAGACCTTCTTTCTTGTAGCTAGTACTTTATAGATATTGCCTCACTGAATACCCATTTTACACATGAAGAAAACAAGTGAGGCTCAGATAAGCCATTTGTACAAGGTCATACATCTAGCAAGGGATAATTCAGGATCGTTTGATTTCTATACCATACATGCCACCTGCAAAGGAGCAAAACTGGTACAAGATATGAATAATGTCCACAGGGGCAAGGTCTGAGCTTAAAATAAAAACCTAATTTTCTGGCCAGGTACGGTGGCTCATGCCTGTAATCCTAACACTCTGGGGGGCTGAGGTAGAAGGATCACTTGAGCTCCAGAGTTTGAGACCAGCCAGACTAAAAGCAAAAACCTCATCTCTACTAAAAATAGAAAAATTAGCCAGGTGTGTGGGGCTGGGCACCTGTAGTCCCAGCTACTCAGGAGGCTGAGACAAGAGGATAGTTTGAACCCAGGAGTTTGAGGTTGCTGTGAGCTAGCTGATCCCATGGCACTCTAGCCTGGGGAAACACAGTGAGACTCTAAAAAAAAATAAAACAAAACTTAATTATTTAGTTAAATTGATTGTTTGATTGTAGGCATATTTACTACAAACCGCTATAAGCATAGGCGATCAGGAAGTTGTTTGTAAGTAGGAAGGACTCTTGACAATTTCCTCTCCCAAGACTGAACATTTTGAGGGAGCTGGTTTAATGATCCCAAGTCGCACGTGGCAAGCAGCCTCATCCTGCCACTGAGACGCTCTGTTGAACTCTGTCATCAGCAAACACACTTAGAATCATATTGGCATTTCAGTTTCAGAGAAAAGAAATCATTAATTAAAATGTACATTATTGAGCAGGCCTACGGTACATGTAGGATCCTACTATGGGAATAGCAGTAAATAGGCAATTTATTAATCGATTATTGCTACAGGTCCAAACCATACTGACAAGTAATATTAGTTATGTAATTTAAAAAAAAAACAGAATGACTTTACTTACCCTAACGTCAGGTTTCTTCCCCTTAATTTGAACTTTTAAAAGACACGTTTCATGGGCTAGTTAGATCAAATATTTATTACTACTTTTAAATTAGTAATGAATCTTATATGTGAAAATGGAAAAAATTAGAACTGTGGCTTTCTCGATGGAAGCTGTTCAGAGCAGATGCCATGATCTACACGAAGACATATTAACCAAAATAAGGGATAATTATGTAGAGCTTAATGCTTATAGCTGGTTTCTAATTTGCAAGGTAACTGATGCATATGGTGAGAGTCAAAGCACATTTAGAAAGAAGTAATGAGCCTCTACATCAAATAGTAGAATTTTCAAGGGAGTGAGGTACCAGGAATACGTCTCGTCTTGTCATTTCAATTGTTGAATTAACTATTAGAAGTGAAATTGTGCTCTCTTGACTTGGATACAGGCACAGCGGTAAGGAAATACGGAGACCTTATAGACAGCTAAGAACACCAGTGTGACAGCTACGGGTACATGGGAACACTTGACTGAGGAAATATTTTATCAGCTAATATGTATTATTTTCCTCCACAAGCCTTTTTCCCATTGCCCATAAACCTTTAGGAAGCTTTCACTATTTGTACTTCATGGATAGGGAATTGATATTTTGCCTGTGATAGTCAAAGAAAGGAAGGAACATTTTTAGCAGAATAGAATATTTTTGTTACAGCGTCTTTGGAAGGACAGATTTGAATGAGGAATTCAGTTCAATTCTACCAATGTTCATCCTAATATAAAAAAAATATCAAAGTCAGGCATAAATTTGCCAAAATTTATGCCCTACGCTGAAATGGGAAAGCCACATTTACCTTCGATTTTTCTCTGAATACCTATAAACTCAAGGTATACTTGAAATTAAGCAAGGTCAGTAAAAAACCCTGCAGGCCTGGGGAGGTTTTGAGTTGGATGTAAGCAGGAGGATATTGGCCAACGAAGTTATTTTTATGAGGGAAAGAACTTCAGTGCAATAAGACACCGTGATAATAAGAAATGTAAGATCTGAACAGCCTGTCTTTTATTTATTTATTTATTTATTTGAGACGGAGCCTCAAGCTATCCCCTGGGTAGAGTGCCATGGCATCACAGCTCACAGCAACCTCCAACTCCTGGGCTCAAGTAAGTCTCCTGCCTCAGCCTCCCAAGTAGCTGGGACCACAGGGGCCCATAACAACGCCTGGCTATTTTTTGGTTGCAGCCGTCATTGTTGTTTGGCGGGCCCGGGCTGGATTCGAACCCGCCACCTTAGGTGTATGTGGCTGGGGTCTTAGCCACTTCAGCCACAGGCACCGAGCCCAGTCTGTCTTTTAGAGTTAAGATACTAGTGGAACAGACAAAAAAAAAAAAAAAAAGAACAAAAGTGAGAGTTGCCTGGGTGCTGAAGTTAGGGCTTAGCTCACTCAAATGCAGCATGAAATTACGGATGGTGTGATGCTTTTCAGAGACAGAGTTGTAGCCAAAGGGAAGTGGAGAGTTGAGGATATATGCAGGTAATGAAGATGCAGATTTCTTTATTGTAGATTCAGAAGACTAGAAAGGCCGTCTCCACACTGGGATGGGTAAAAGTGCTATCTTTGAGACAAGAGGATGCACAAAACGAAAACTACTATGATGTCATGGAATAAGGCCAACTTACATGAATGAACAGTCAGTAACATAGTATTTTTTGTGATAATTAGTGAAGTAATATACTTGAGAGCATCAAAATACGTAATAATCAGAAATACTCCCATGGAAAGTATATATTCAAATTATAAATTGGATTTTGCTTTTCAAACGATGAGAACTTATGTATATTTTAAAGTAGTGACTAGAAATTTTTAAATAATAAAGTCATTAGACATGAAATTCAGAAATGCTATTTTTAGGCTTTGCAATCCATAGGTTGATTTCACTGTGAATGCCAAAGATTATCATTTCAATTCTGTCCTGCTAACACTGTAACTGCTAACAACATTAGGCTGATAGGGCTCAGTGCCTATGGCTCAATCGGCTAAGGCGCTAGCCACATACACCTAAGGTGGCGGGTTCGAATCCCCAGCCCGGGCCGACCAAACAACAATGATGGCTGCAACCAAAAAATGACCGGGCGTTGCGGCGGGCGCCTGTGGTCCCAGCTACTTGGGAGGCTGAGGTAGGAGACTCGCTTGAGCCCAGGAGCTGGAGGTTGCTATGAGCTGTGATGCCATGGCACTCTACCCAGGGGGATAGCTTGAGGCTCCGTCTCAAAACAAACAAACAAACATTGGGCTGATAGGAGCACGTTCCTACAAAATGCAGAGTTCTGAGTCAACTGCAAGTTATTTTAAAAAATCTAAACTGCTTAAAAGAAACTTCAAAAATGATGAATAGGCTGAGCGCCATGGTTCACACTAGTAATTCCAGTGCTTTGAGAGGCAGAGGTGGGAGAATTACTTGAGCCCAGGGGTTAGAGGCTGCATTGAGCTATGATTGTGCCTAAGGCAACAAAGTGAGACCTTGTCTCTAAAAAATAAGATAAAATAGACTCAGCGCCTGTGGCTTAAGTGGCTAAGGCACCAGCCACATACACCAGAGCTGGTGGGTTCGAATCCAGCCCCGGCCCGCCAAACACCAATGACAGCTGCAACCAAAAAATAGCCGGGTGTTGTGATGGGCGTCTGCAGTTCCAGCTACTTGGGAGGCAGAGGCAGGAGAATCTCTCTTGAGCCCAGGAGTTGGAGGTTGCTGTGAGAGTTGATGCCACAGCACTCTACCCAGGGCAACAGCTTGAAGCTCTGTCTCAAAATAATTAAATTAAATTAAATTAAATTAAATTAAATTAAAATTAAAAACATCATGAATACCATCCTTTCATTTTCCAACTCTGCAATATTTTTGAGTCAACTACTAGCTAGTCACAATGTTAACTAATTCCTAAAACTTCAAGAAAATGTTATATTAACAAGCATCGTATACCACAAGGCTTAAAAGTCTGTTTCACTGACAAGTACAAAGCAGGCCATATAGGACCACAACTAAGTAGGTACATAAACCATGGAGTCAGACAAACCCATGGGAATCCTTCTTCCCCTGTGACATTGTGGAAATGCTTCTAAGTCCTCGAGCCTACATTTCTTCATTCATGATCTAATAAGCATAACCACTCTCTAGGTATCATAAGGATTAAAGAAAATAATAGTATATTTAACAAGTGCCTGTCGCATAAGATGTTCAATTTTGTTTTCTTGAGGCAGAATCTCACTCTGTCACCTAGGCCATAGAGCAGTGGCCTGGTCACAGCTCACTGTAACTATCAATTCCTGGGCTCAAATGATCCTTTTGCCTCAGCCTCCGCAGTAGCTAGGACCACAGGCATGAGCCACTGTAGCTGGTCAGATGTTCAATTTTGTTTTGTCAATCTAGATGATAAACAGAGAGGGAGACTCTCTAAAAGGAAATGGAGTTTATTCATAAATAGGCATTGTAATGGGAATAAACATGGCATGGAACAAAATGCATATTTTCATTTCAATCCATATTCCCAAATAAATATCATTTTCTTTTAGAAAGCCCCCCTCTCTGTCCATAATAACAAACAGCTGACAGTTTTTAAAAATTTATTTATTTATTTCTTCACTTATTTTTTATTTATTTATTTTCTGAGACAAAAATCTCGCTCTGTCACCTGGGTAGAGTGCCATCATGTAATAGCTCACAGCAACCTCAAACTCTTGGCTTAAATGATCCTCTTGCCTCAGTCTTTCATTTCTACTATAAACAGGGTCTTGCTCTTGCTCATCCTGGTCTCAAACCCGTGAGCTCAAGCCATTCACCCATCTTGGCCTCTCAGAGTGCTAGGAATACAGGCATGAGCCACCGCACCCAGCCTGGTTGACAGTTTTATTGCATTTTAATGAAAGTTATTTCAACATGGCACTAATTCAGTAGACATGGTTTGGCAGCATAAATACAAGAGAACATGAATAGAAACTTTAAAATAGTACAAAAAAATTTCTTTTGTGATGAAATAGATGGTTCAATACGCTTATCCAAAGTCATCTTTGCAAATTTCTACCTCTGGATGTTGTCTGGCAAATAGTCACAGATTTCAATGGATTATTTCTTTTCTTTTTCTTTTATTATTTTATTTTTGTATGTGTGTGTGTGTGTGAGAGAGAGAGAGAGAGTCTCATTCTGTCATCCTGGGTAAATTCCCTTGGCGTCATCATTGCTCACAGCAACTTCAAACTCTTGGTCTCAAGCAATCCTCTTGCCTCAGCCTTGGTACCATTAGTCACCTGCTTCCTTATTTCTGCATTTGCTGTTTGGCAAATGGACGTGATGATGACGCACCACATTCCACGCTTACCTAGGTATGGAAGGGAGGAATCAGAAGTAAGAATATATTCTTTACTGATGAGTCACTATTTATCTAAATAACGCAATCATTTACACACATGGTATCTGTGCACACTTCAGAGAAGGAAGAGATGCCCAGAGATGGTCCAACAAGCTTGTATAGGACGATATTCCTGTCTACACCCTGACTTCCTGTATCACACCAGTTGTATGGTTTAACTTTTCTAAAATCATGGCATAAAGTACCATGCTGGATCAACATAATCATGTTTCTTCACTGCCTATTACTACAACCTTTTTACAAGTCCTGGACGCTATAAACAGAAACTGTTTTAGGCTAATTCACAGGAACGTAAGTACAGAACTGAAGGGGGTGGTTAATGGAGGCTGAAATTCTGCACTGCTAGTGAGGCATGGTATTTAAGAGTTGCAACAAATTATCCAAGAAGTTTCAGCATTGAACTCTAGGAAATAAATATATAATTACAAGGTAAGAATAACCATCCAGATGTTAATTATTGCCCTAAAATATTTCGCACTTCATTTATTCCCCAGTAATTACTATTGTTTACTAGATATTTACTATGATTAAGAGATAAAATACTCTTTTTTTTTAAATAGACTTAACTTTCTACTTTTTATTTGTTTATTTATTTATTGCATTTTTTGGCCGGGGTTGTGTTTGAACCCACCACCTCTGGCATATGGAGCTGGTGCCTTACTCCTTGAGCCACAGGGGCAGCCCAGATAAAATGCTCTTAACTAACAAATGCAAACATTCTAAGCTAATCATTTGTACTCTCATGTTAATCTGATATTTAAAAAAGAGATAAGGTACTGTAATAATAACTATTACATTTATGCATATTATGTACATCCTTATTATTATAAAATTCCGCATATAATAATGAAAATAAAAACTGTCTAAATTTCGTACACACTATTCAATGTATTATAATATATAGCGCACTATCCTAAAGTAATTACTAGTATTTGGTGCTAGCAGTAATAGTATCTAGTAATTGCTTACAAAATAACAATTACTCTTATGGAAATATATTATGTTAATATAATAATGTATAAATGAAGTCATTGTTTATATGTTATATAGCACTTCATTACCATAAATAAAAATATAGCACTACATTTATCACTAAATAATAACATCTCCAAATAATAATATTCCTAAAGCCCTAAGTATATTCAAATAGAACACTAATACATTCGTAATAATACAGTGCCATATGGCAAGGATTGTCTTTTTTGAAAATAGAAAAAAATGCAAAAATCCCCCTTTTTTACCTTCTTTGTTCTTTTTTCTGTACAAAGTTGTGTTATTGTTGCTGTCATTTCTTTGGTTGTGATCATAAGCATATAAGTTTTTTTATCCTACTTTTTAGCATAGAAGTTATAGCCATAGGATTTTCCAAGTTTTCATAAAATCTTCATAAATATAATTTTTATTTATTTATTTTTATTAAATCATAGCTGTGTACATTAATGGAATCATGGGGTACAATGTGCTGGTTTTACACACCATCTGAAATGCTGTCATCAAACTGGTCAACATAGCCTTCACGGCATGTTCTTAGTTATTGTGTTAAGACATTTCTATTCTACACCTAGTAAATTTCACACGTACCCTTGTAGGATGCACTGTAGGTGTGGTCCCACCAACTACTCTCCCTCCAAATATATTTTTTATCATAGTGCAGTGCAGTTGACCCTGGGAGACCATGGATGTGAACTGTGTGGACCCGCTTCCCCTGGCTGCCCTTCCACTGCTTCCTCTCTGAGACAGTGAGATCAGCTCCTCCTCTTCCCTTCCTCAGCCCACTCAATGAGAAGATGAGGAGGAGAAGGCCTCTGTGATGACCACTTCCACTTAATGAATAACAAATATATTTTCTTTCTCAAGATTCCCCATACACACACACACACACCCAGGAAAGAATGCACCAAACACAGTAGCATTTTTTTTTTTTTTTTGAGCAAATGATAAAGACGCAGTTTACCAGCTTTACTTTTTAAACCTAAGCCAAACATTACATATTTAAACAATTGTCATAACTTACTGAGACGCCAGCATTCATGCACAACTGGAGAACATCTTTAACTGATAATAAACCAGAGGTGTGTTGCCGTTAATGCATTAGTATCTTTTGACTACTAAATACTGAAAAAAACCCTGCAATTATTTCTGTAGGAGATTTGTCCTGCAGTGTTAATTCACAGCAGGCTGACACTCTTTGACCCTCTTTCAGACACAAGAGAAAAGCAGGTCTATGTACACTCTCTTCTACTACTTAGGAGTCAGAGCTCACCTGGAGTCCGTTTAATAAAAAAGCAAAGTACGTACAGAGATTTACAACAATTTTAAAGATAAATAAATGGTCTTCTTATGTGGTCCCAACAATATACTCAAAAGTCTATGACAAATATGGTGTTGATGAGTGGTTTATAAATACTTAGATTAGGTACAGTGATACTGAAAGTCAAGTTCATTTAAAATCTTCAAAAAGACGTTCCGGTCAATTCTCAAATGCTGCTTGCTATAGTGAACGTTTCTGTTCAATGTGTGCATTGAGTTACTAAGTGCAGCAGCTGCTCTTTCCCATTTACTGTTAGGGATTTCGCCGGCCATCTTCTTCAACTTTTACCTTTCTTGACGAGTCTCTTTATAGTGATCTTTCTGCCATTAATTCTTTTTGTAGAAGTTTAATATAGACTTGAACTTCCCCATCTCACTGCCACCAAAGGATGTGGAAGAGAATGAAGTGAGGCCTCCAACATCTCCTGACTCAAATGGAGTAAATCTTACAGGGAATCCTACAGTAAATTCTGTATCAAAAGTAGAAAATCTGTTATCTGTACCAGAATGTTCATTGCAGCCCAATTCACAATGCTTTCATTTTCTATTTAATTAAAAATTATTTATCTTTCAAAACATTAAAATACGTTTTACCTTTTTAATGGACTTTCATACATACTTAACAATTCCAGAGCTCTTTATTTGTTAGATCCAGGTTTCTATCTGTTACGATTTTTTTCCTTCAATTTGAGGAGGCTCCTTTAACATTTCATTCTGTGCATGTCTAATAGAAATGAATATTCTCATCTGTTTTGTCCTGGTTGTTTTTGCTTGAAAATGTCTACATGTCACCTTCATTGGAGAAGAATGGTTTTACTAAACAAAGAGTTCTTTACAAACAGTTTTATTTTTAGCAATTTAACAATATCATTCCATTTTCTGCTGATTTTAATCATTTCTAGTGAAAATCATCAGTAATTATTATTACCTTTGTAATTGTTCATGTAATATTTTCTGTTCTTTTTTACTACATTTAAGCATTTGTGCTTATTATTTATTTTTAGCGATTCCATTTCAGCGTACTCTCTTGTAGTTTTTTGTTTTTTTTTTTCACAGAGAATAAGCACGTTTATTGAAATTGTGTTTTAAATAAAGGTGACCATCTGCTCACTCAGGCAAAATGGCCCCCTCTTGTAGTTTTTATCTTCCTATGTAGGGTTCATTGATTTTCTCAGTGTACATTTGTGTTTTTTAGTCTTATCCACTTTATTATTTATATTTTAAATATTATATTTTCAGCTTTAAAAATGTCATTCAGTTGTGCCTATTTTCCATTTTTCTTCTTACTATATTCATATTTTTCTTTAAATTTTTGAACATATTTATAATAAATTAAATTCTTGTTCCAAATGCATAATATTTGTCCTTATTATTAAAAATTTGAATCTGTCCCCAAGTCATGTGTGAGCTTCCTGCTAGCTCCTTTTGTCTAGTCCTGTGGAGTTTCACTCTACCGATAACGCAATTTAGTATTCGAAGTTTCAAGGGAATCTGGAAATATTTTCTCTGCATAACTTTTTTTATAGCATCCTTCTCTGAAAATTTTGGTGATTTAATCGTTTCTAAAACTATATCTCAACAAAGGAAAGCCACCACACTCTTACTTGACTTTTATTTGTTGCCCTATACTATGGAATAATGCCTCCAAGCACCAAGCAAACATGATCTAAGTGTTCATCTTATTTGCTTTGCTTTTCTCAAAGATCACAGTCCTGTCTCATCTGGTCAATGTCTCAAAATATTGGTTTTATGTATTTAGTTCAAATTTTTAATTACTCCAATATATCTAGAATTAGAATTCTGACTATAATTTTTTTAACATTTGACATTGATTAAAAATGGATTATGCATGCTAAGAAACAAGAAAATATTATAAAAAATAAAAATAAAACCCAATAGAAACAGAACTACCTATGATTGAAATGTTAGAGATTTCAGACAAGCACTTTAAAATAACTATAATTTGTTCAAGGTAATTTTTAAAATGGATAATTTTACTAAAATGAATTATATAAAAATTATTAACTAATAGCCTTAGAGCTGAAAAATGGAAAACTAACACTAATATCAAATATGTAAATTTAATACTGTTTAACAGGTAAACAGATAAAAACAGAAGATTGTGCTATGTTTGTCTTATAATGAACTGGAAGAGAGCTGTGTAATCTTACATCCCTGCATAACAAATTACTATAAACTTTGTAATTAACATAACGAAACATTTATTATCTCACAGTTTCTGCAGGTGCAGAATTTAGGCACAATTGAGTTTCCTACTCTGGGTCTCCCAAGGCTGTATGCCAGGTGACAGCTGGGGTTTGTGACCTTACCAAAGGTTTGAAAGAGGAGAGCTCTGGAGATCTGCTTCCAAGCTCCCTCTGGGATGTGAGAAGAAAGAATTCATATTCTTTCAAATGTGGGCTTAGATTCCTTTTTTTTTCTTTTTTTTTTGCTAGCTATCTTTCAGCAGCATTCTCAGCTCCTGGAGGCCACCACAGTTCTTTGTCTTGTGACTTTCTTACAACATGGCAGCTTACTTCTTCAAAAACAGAAAAGAATCTCTCTCTCATTCAGTTCTGGGCCAAGACAGTCACACATAACAAAATCTAATCAAGGGAGTGACATCCCCATCACCTTTTCCATATTTGATTCATAAGAAACAGTCACAGGACAGGTTCTTTCCATAGTCAAAGGCAGGGATTCCACATTGGTGTGATTCATTGGAGGGTCACCCTAGGATCTGTTTGCTGTAAGAAGACTATATAATTAAATCACAGAAATATTAAGATATATAGAGAATAGATATGTATATAGATACAGGTAGGTAAGATATTTAGAAATGTGATTTTAGGAGACAGAAAGAACACAGGCAAAATACCCATATTCATTTTAAGAGATAAAAGGGGGCAATACTTAAGGAAATATCAGCTGAGAAATTTTCAAAAGCTATGTAGAGGTATCATGCCACTACTTCAAAAACCTTTATAAACCCTACACAGAAAAAATATGAGAACCATACCACTGTAAAAGCAAAACAGAAAAAAAAAAAAAAGCACTTAAAGGAAACATTTCCTCCAAAAAATTTATCAGACACAGAATGGATTTTTCACATAAAACTATAAAAACCAAGACAATAGAATGACATCTGTAAGGCACTGTAACCAAGCTGTGCTGAGTGCGAATTCTATACCAACTGACACATATCCTTTAAAAAGAGGAAATGTGAAAGGTAAAGCTAACAAATTTCATAGAACAAAACACAAGAAAGTCATCATGTTCTTGGTGTAGGCAAATATTTCTTAATTTACAGAGCACTGATCATAAATAAAGACTGCTAATTGGACCACATTAGAACAGACTTTTCTTATCCCAAGATCCCATTAATGGGTAGCAATGCAAGTCATGATACAAAACAAGGTATCTTTAATACATTTATTCAACTGACATTTGTGTCCAAAGTATATGAAATTCCCAAATCAGTAATTAAAGAACAGAAAACCACTTTTAAACACAGATAAAGATTTGAAAAAATAGTGTACTCGAGAGGATATAGGATTAGCCAATAAATATAAGAAAATAGCATCCCTATTGTTAGTCATTGAGGAAATACAGATCAAACCCACAATGTGATACCACTGCATAGACTCATCAAAACACAAAGCCACCACTGCATGGACTCATCAGAATGGACTGGTTAAATAAACTACAGTGTGCTTATGCAACAAAATATTACGTAGCAATCAAAATGAGCAATGTACAGCTATACATAATAATCTGGATATTCTTACAGACATAATATTCAATAAAAGAAGATTAATAAATATGAAAATAAATTATTCCATTTAAATAAACTTAAAAGGCACACAAAGTCAATTCACACTAAAGTCAGATTAGTAATGGCATATGGGAGAGAGAAGTATTAACGGGGTCCTGGAATGAGGATGATTCCCATTCCAATCTGGATGTTTATTATGTGGGTGTATACATATTCAAAGTTTAATCAAGGTATGCACTGAATATCTGTTTACATTGCAGCTGTTACTTTTAAAATTAAACAATATAAAATGCCCTATTTAATGTATTGTGATGGAACGCAGGCATATAACAGGGAAAGTTTAAAAGCAACAGAAGGAATTGGGTGAAGTAAATAGACGTTTATTTTCTCTCTGAAGATAAAATGAAAGAAAAACAGTGCAATAATAGAAGAGACTATGGTAAGAGTACTTTGAAAAGTATTTTAAATTATTTGTGAATATCACCTATTATCACTATTATCATAATTGAACATTATTTCTATTAGAAGGATTCTTTATCCTCCCAAGCACCAACTGTCTAAATTTGCCAAAACTAATATTGATATATTGAGTGCTTAGTGTATGTCAAATTCTGTAATAATCATTTTCAATGCATTATCCCAATTTGTAATCTCAACAACCCCACAAAGTAGGTATATGTACTATTATTAGTGTCATTTTATACATGAGAACACTGAAGTTTAAATAGGCTTAGTACCTTGAATAAAATTATGCATTAATATGTGGCAGAACTAAGTATGCAGGGCAATACTTGTCATGTTAAAAGCACTCAACCCATAGTTGGTGAAAACAACATAAAAGGGGTTCCAACCCTGTTCACCTATGCCCTGTGTTTATAATAAATCTTGCCTAAGAAATGAGAATCTTAAAAATGTAGTGCGAAATTGGTCCAAACTTGAAGGTATGGATGATGATTAGATAGCTTATTATTTATGAATACAATATTTGTTAGCAAATTGATCTTAGTAACTTTTGATACCACTTTCTCTTAACTCAGTTATTCAGCAACTCTTTACCGAGCATCTACCATGTATATACCGGGGTTCCAGGGGCATGAAAATTTCCTTTTCTCATTATGGAGGTAACAATCCGGACAGGGAAGACAAACAAGTGAGGCAGTTTAGTGAGGGATTAATTAGTGCAATAATTAGTAAAGGGATAGCAACCACAAATATATTTTAATGAAAATGCTCGGGCAAACCTCTCCAATGAAGCAAGCTAAATGGTAAGGCAGAGGCCAGCCAAGTAAAGACCTATAGAGAATAGTTCATCAAGAAGAAAGACAAGGAGGACCAGGGGCCCCAGGCCAGCTGGCAAATTTAAGAAACTCTGCATTGGTGAGAAAAGGTACTTTTTAATATCCATATTTTAAAAATGCTTGTATTGGATTGCACTTATAATACTGTCTGAACGAGCTCTGACTTGAGAGTCAAGTTTGAGAATGACTAGCAACTCTCAGACTTTGCTATATTATAAACAGATTTCTCTCTGGCCCTAAACTTGCATATTTAACTTAGTGAGAAAAAGCCTGATCCCAGGAGTCAGTTTAGTTAGCACCTGTTTTTATCTGAGTATGTCTTTCACAGTATAGCTCCACCTAAGCAGTTTAGAAAAGAAGCATCTCTAACCACATGAATACCGTCCTTGAGACTCAAGTTCAGATTCCCAGCATCCTCATGTCATTAACTGTATGATGTTAAAATATAAATTCTGGTTCAGGAGGTCTGGGCAGGCCTGGGATTTTGCATTTCTGACCTCTCTAGGTGATGCTTGTGCCACTGGTCCTTGAACCTCACATTGAGTAGCAAGACCATGAAAGTCTGATAAATAAAAAAGGTCTCTATTTTCTACTGTAGATTTTTCCTGCCTGTCAGAATGGGATGCTGCGCAGGCCATGGCACAGATGGTCTGTGGCTTAATCTGGCTCTGGTCATGATAATTAAGTTCAATAACATATGTGAAAACACTTTACATAAATAAGTACACAATTAGTATTATTTTTATCTAGTGGAAAGTTAACTGCCTTGAACAGAAATTGAGTTACTGCTGATGGCACTATTAAAATCATGCCTTAGTAAAATAAGTTCTCATCCACAGAAGCTCTCCCACTTCTCAGGACTTCATGTACAAAATGGGCTCAGTTAACATACAGTGCACTTTCCGTGTGCTCTGCATTGTGTTAAATGCTGAGAAAATATAAGCAATCATGCTTTCAAGGATCCCCAATACAGTGGAAAGAGTGAAAAAAAGAATTAAAGTATTAGCTCCTGATTAGTATGAGAGCATGTTAATTCTATAGGAGATCAGAGGCAAATGAGATCGGTAAGGTCTGGTGTTGACTTCTTGCTCTCCAGCCCACTATGGCCAGTCCTACTGAGGGCAAAGGGGCCACTCCAAGCCACAGGCAACCTTGACTTTTCCATTGCCAGGCTGAAGTACACCTCACAAAGTACAGGGAAGATGAGCTTTCAGCTCCTCCCAGTGTGTGGTTTCCTGCTTCCAGCAATGTCTGGGAAATAGATGAGACAATGTAGATATCTCTACATACTTACTGACCATTTAGACCTGTCAAAAGGCATTGGGCAAAGCTATAGGGCGTCAATCCTTCAGAAGTGCTTTGATGTATATATGCATACATATATTATGTACATATATACACGCACACACATAGAGGCAGCACATACATGTTATTTATACACACACACACAGATACTTTGAGACTTTTGTTCCCTTCCCACCACAAGCCAAATTACATTCAGTCACTCAGTACTGATCTTGGAACACTTTTAATGTTTCACATTTTAGTTCTTCTTTTAGTAAAAAAATAAAAAAAGAAGAAGAAGAAATAATAACCAAGAAACAAACAAACAAAAAAGTTGAAGTATGATAGCGAAGTCTGTCTTGTTTGACATCTCTATAGTCATTATTTGATTATTATCCAAATACTAATTGATTTCCTTCTAAGTCTCAGTAAACTGTAATACTGTCAGAATTATGCAAAAAAGCCCCGATATCTACTTTCCATTTATTAGTTGGTTTTAACCATGCATTTCTAATATTCTTTCACATCTACTGCATTGTGAGTGTGAGTGTCTGCACATTTCCTCCCAGGATTTTTGAAAGTAAGTCTACCTATTTCTAAATATAATTTGGACTTTAACATACATACATTTCATCAACAATTATACTACTCAGTACTTCACTTTCCAACAACAGGAACAGTCTAGAAAAGCCTCACAAAAGAGGCAGATTGACTGAGACTTGAATAAGATAAGACTTCCAGAGGGCCAAAACTGAAGGAGGGAGGCGCGAGGAGATTCCAGGTAAGTTAAATAGCATGAGTGCTCAGATACAAAAGGACATCTAATTAAAGCAGGCAACACATATTGAGATGAAACACAGAATAAGGTTTAACGGAATAAATGATGCTGTATAGGGTACGATCTTAATTGCCAAACAACAGTTTGGCTTGAGGCATGGAAAAAAAAATCCTGAATGGTTGATTTCAGGGAGTGACATGAAATAAATAATGTTTATGAAAAATGAAACCTGAAATTATGGAAACTTGACTTTATTGGATTAGTTAGGCATAAAGTAAAACATAGAACCAGAGTGCAGTTAAAACTGGCTAAAGGGACAATGAAATGAGCAGAAATGAATTACTGCGTATCTTTATTTCATGGAGTGAGTGTGCAAAGATGCCATGTGGATGACCTATGTCATTTGAGACAATCTTTATTTTCTTGTGTATGTGCACTGTACTGTGTTTGAATATAAGGTTTTGTGGTTTAATAAATAGCTTCAGCAATGTGTTTCCCTTTCATCATTTACCTGCCAAAGGCAGATGGAGAATCTAATAGGTCGGTTCTTTGACTAATGTGATTTTGACATGGCATTTGGAAAATCTAATCTTGTCTCTCCCCTGCCATCCATCACCTAGACTCTGTCATACTCTATTCTACACGGCATCTAAGAGTGTTCATAGTGTGTCCCGCCTGATCTCCCAAACTCTATAAACTCTTACTACTTCTTGTCTTAAGCTTTTCATATACTCTTCTTAAACTTTTCACCACATACTCTTACAGACGCTCTCTTCTATGCATTCTATCCTGTTCACTCATTCGCCTATAATTCCTTCCCTGACGATTTCTTGAGTTCTTATTGAACAATTCATCTCCAGGATATAAATAAAAGACATTTTTACTTTTATCTCTCTATTCTTTGTTTCTCTAATTTCTCTTGATCAATTCATGTTTTAGAATTCATTTAGATCTGACCTCTGATGCACCACACTACCTTCCAGCCTGCGTTTAGCTACTGCTCTCTCCTATCCATGTATTTGTGTGCTAGCTCGACCTCCATGAGAACATGTAACCATAATGCATTGCAGTGATCTCTCCGTGAGTCTTCTCCACTGCGGATTCCTTAAGGAAAAGACTCTTTATATTTCCAGCCTATAATAGAGTGGCTAGGAAGCAGGCCGTGCTCAATAAATATTTGCAGATTAAATGACTGAGTGTGTTCATGGTTATTTCAAAAATCATTACCATTGTAAATATGAATAGCAATTTCACCTAGCCTCTTGAGACAAAATTTGGAATGCCAATCTTCTAGAAAAATGTCTTTACTTCTTATAACACCTTGATATACAAACTGTACAATTCTAGCAGAAGCTCCATCTTCAGGGCTCTTTTAAACAACTATGTAGGATAGGTTGATCAAGAATAAAATTTCCCAGGAAACGTTTCAATAATCTTTAAACAAATATCAATCTCTAAGAACTATCTCAGTAAATCTAGGAACTCTAGAATTGATAGCTGGATACAATGAGAATATATATTTCTGAAGATCCCAGACAGGGAGTAAGCAGAGTACAGTGGTGAGGATCATACACCCTTGTGTGCCCGCCTTGATTAGAATTTCTAATCTGACCATGATTAGCTGAATATAGCCAACATTGAGTAACTTAACTTTTCTCCACCTCAGTTTTCTCCTCTGCAAAATAAGAGTAAAATAGTACCTGGATCCAGGGTTGTTGTTATGATACAATGTGTTAATAACATTCAAATCATTTCTTATATTTTTGAACAGGGAGTAATCATTGGGTCAATGTTTAGGGGAGATGTAGTATGGTGTGGCAGCATTACCATTCTTCATGCCGAAAAAGCATTTTGAAAATCCAGCAACTTGGAAAAGCAGAGTATGCCTGGGGATTTAGGTCTGAGAAAGAATGAAGTTGAATTCATTGGCTTTCAATTATTTTAAGATCCTTAAGATGATGTGCTGATAGATTATTTATGCTCACTACCATAATGGTTAATTACCTTGCTATAGATAAGGGCTAAGTAAGAGAGAGGCAAGCCGTTTCTCTAATAGCAATATATTTTTAAAGCATCCACTGGCTATGAAATACCGAAAAATTATATAAATATAGTCTTAAATGATGAGTCATTTCCGAGTTTTATACCAGAGAATATAAATATCATACATCAACAATCTCTTATAGCAAACAAAAAGTCATAATAAGTTATAAACGAGATACCTGAAACCACTATAAAGTAGGAAAATAATGGAGGTGACAAACAAACATAAACAATCAGATTTCTTCAGGATTATCCCTCCTTCTTACCTTTCTCCACCTGTTCCTATCTGGCCTTCGTATATACAAAACTATTTCTAACCACCTCAGCAATTCCCAGGTACATCATGCTTACGTTACCTCCTGTCTGCCTGAAACATGGTCAAGGAAAATATGAGACCATACTGGTTTCACTGAATCTTGCATGAAATGTAGATCTCTCTGGGGCAAGGGTCCTATCTTATTTTTCTTGCATTCCCAACACCTATAAATACTTTATCCTTATGACCTCTTTAAAATCATACTTTACTCAATTTTTACAACATCGAACTGATTTGGTTTAGTTGTATGGTGCTATCAGAAAAGTGTTTACTGAAACCTCAGAAAGTACTTACCGAAAATATGTATTAGCCTTTGTGCTGTAAATTGTGGTCTTTTCCCTTGAGGCTCTTATAATAATTCAGAAAATATGCAGAAGAAGAATTTTAGATGTTCACATAAAAGTTTTAATAATTGTGTGATGGTCTCTTAGTAAGTCATTGATTTGTCTAAAAATGTTAGAAAGTACTTGCCATTGACCAGACACTGTGAGATCTGAGTAAAAAATGGCCAGTAGTATTCCTCTCTCCATGAAACTTATAGCCTATGGAGGAAGAAAAATGATGAAATGAGAAATTACAATAAAACATGAAAAACAACATAATGGGGGAATACGCTGTACTAACAGAACATGCAGAAGGCACAAGTAACCAACTATAGGTTCAAGGCCAAGTCCTAATTCAATTAAAATTAGGTTTATTGTAAGTAACGGAGATGTACAATAATAACAATGTAAACAATATAGAACCAAATTGCTGTTTCATGTAACTACCTGAAACTGGGCAGCCACATAGCAACTCTCTGTGAATCCATCATAGAATCTTGCTGCTGCCCCCTCTTTAGTGTGCTATCTCAAAGGCCAAGGTGACTGCTAAGGCTATAGCTGTCATTTCCACATTCTGGCCAGTAGGAAGGGCAGACAGAATAGAGGATGCTTTCCTGACGTCACACAGGACCTCCAGTTATATCCCATTGGGCAGTAACATCAGTAACATGACTCCTATCCAACTCCAAGAGAGGCTAAAAGTATCAGTTCAGTTTTGATCAGCTAAAAATAAGGTTTCTATTACAAAGTAATAGTGAAGCTGAATATGATTTGAATGATATATAAAATGTATCAATAGAGTAAAGGAATATGACAGCCAGAATATAATCTGTAGTAACACATTGTCATTTTTAGTTTTAAATTTTAAATATTAAAGCTAACAGTATGATAAGCAACCCAATTAAAAGGTGGGTAAAAAATTAAACAGACATTTCTCCAAAGGAGACATACAGATGGCAAATAAGCACATTGAAATATGCTCCCCAGCATGTGTCATTAGGGAAATGCAAAAGAAGACAAGAGACACCACTACACACCTATGAGAGCAGCTAAATCCCAAAACATGACAATACAGATTTATGGGAAGGATGCAGAACGACAGCAACTTTCACTTGTTGCTGATGGAAATGCAAAATGGTATAGCCACTTTGGAAGACAGTTTAGCTATTTCTAATAAGTTATGGCATGATCCAGCAATTACGCTCCTAGTTTACCAAACTGATTTGAAAATTTGTGTGCAAACAGAAACCTGTGTGTGAGTATCAATAGCCTACTTTATTCAATACCACCCCAAACAGGAAGCCACTAAATGTTGTTCCACAGAATAAACTAACTGTGGTATATCCATATAATGACATACTACTCAGAGGATTAGAGTAGAATCCTACTACAAAGGATTAAGCTTCACAAAGACAAGAATCAATTTTAAATGCTATATGAAAAAAAGACAGTGTGAGATAGCTACATACAGTGTAATTTCATATATATTACTATGAAAAAATAAAACTATAGAAATGGAAAATAGATCAGCAATTACAAGGGATTCTGCAAAAATGGGTGTTAATAGGTATGGCACGGGGGCTTAGGGGGAAATTATTCTGCATGATACTGTCATAGTGGATACAAGGCAACATGTTTTTTCAAAAATAACATAAAGATTATAAAGATAAACAGTGAATCTTATTGTGGGAAAATTTAAAATAATAATAATGAAGGAGATTAGGAGAATCCCAGGATGGCATGCAGACTGTGACATTGCCAATGTTATTACAAATACACGAAACAAGGGCAGCGCCTGTGGTTCAAGGAGTAGGGCACCAGCCCCATATGCCAGGGTTTGTGGGTTCAAGCCCAGCCCTGTCCAAAACTGCAATATATATATATATATGAAACAAGCTCTTGGAAGAAGGTGGAGTAAAAGACTCAAAGCCACAGGAGCTGCACAAGCACTGCTCTGGTTGTTAACATTTCTCAACAGGCAGCCTTGAGCCACTGCATATGGATGCTGGAGCTG
>CAUYQV010158257.1:0-46854 GCA_963574575.1 Galagoides demidoff | reverse complement strand
AGCCTCCCAAGTAGCTGGGACCACAGGTGCCCGCCACAACGCCCGGCCATTTTTTGGTTGCAGCCATCATTGTTGTTTGGCGGGTCCAGGCTGGGGATTCGAACCCACCACCTTAGGTGTACGTGGCTGGCGCCTTAGCCGGTTGAGCCACAGGCGCCGAGCCAAAAGTCTTCCTTTTGTAACTTATTATTCCTTTTGTGAAATGCACCCAGCTCACCCTCTGAAGTCTGCCCTAGGGTTTACCAGACATCTTACTCAGAAGTCCTTTAGAATACAGGGAACACAAGGTGGGCAAAAGGTCCCCAGAAGCCACCCCAGCTCTAGCAAGGGGGCTATACTCTCTTCCTGCAGGAAGATGGAGGCCCCTTCCCCTAATAGAGTGCTCCATGTGGTCCTCCCAAGCCTGAGGGAGCTCTCCCTAGCTAGAGTATCTCTAGCCACTCTGGAAATGGCCCTGGACTTGAGTATACCCAAGGAGCTTGGGGGAAGATGGTCAGTGCCACTTTCCTTTCCTTTGCACAGAAGTTCCCAACCCAGACATGAAGAAAGGAGAAAACTCTCACCTGACCCTTGGTCCAGTGAGGACACTAGGCCTTCTCTCTGGTATGTCCCTTAGGAGGACCCTAGCCCACCTATGGGATACAGTCTAAGCCCTAAGACCAACATCAGCAGAACTGTCCTAGAGACTTACTTGTCATTTTACTGCATTGACTTGTCAATGGAGAAACCCAACCCTTTTCTCCTCCTGGCTTCTTCCTCCTCTGGGGACAGAGGGTGGTTGACCAGGAGGACTGCCAGTTGAAAGGTCTCCAGCAAGCAGCAAACTTGAGCACCAAGCCTGTCTCTGCACTTCAGGCAGAGCTGGGACCTGGGGCAGTCTGCCCAGCCAGCCCGAAGTGGCAAGGAAGCCAAGGATAATGGCTAATGTAATACACACAATCTCATTATTAATGTGAAAATTGATTTTAACTCATGGAAAAAGGGAAGTCTGCTTGGAATGTTAAGTCCCAGGGTTTGGAATGTTGGCCCTGCCTGTGCAATCAAGAGTACGCTTTTTACAACATAGACCTCAGAGGGTGAGAATCGGACACTTGCCTGGTAGAGCAGAAGTAAGGGTCATCTGGACATTTACCACAAGCACCTGCCTGTAACCAACTACTGTGCTTCCCTTTTCCTTCCCTAGGAGACACCATCTCCAAAATCAGGTCCTCTCCCACCATACCTGGTGCCAAAGTGATGGGTGGCCCCATCTGGGAAAGAGACCCAGCCTAGGGTCAGACATACGGTAAGAGGGACATGTGTGTGCTGCTCCAGAGACTGTGAGCAGGAGGCTGGAAACCAGGCTTCTCCATATCGCTAAAGGAGGACTTCTGCCCTCATTAGAGCAGTGCCATATATGAGTGTCTGTGGCTGTGACATCAGAACACACTTTTGTTCATTAAGGCTAAATAGTTCAGACAAAGCTTTTATGCAAACCTTGGCCTTGGCAATAAATCATGAACTTGCCATGTGGTTTTCCTTGCTGTGGGGTGAATAAATACATTTCTCTGCCCTCCATCCCTGGTCCATCCCCTTAACAAAGAAAATCACTGAAAGCTTTGAGGTTTTTGTTTTTATTCTTGTGCTTTTCTAGAAATGAACAAGCTAGTACATGTTCCAACCTGTACAGAGACGAACATATATTTATTCTACAACAGAGTCCTTCATTCATTATTGAGCATGTACTTTGTGCATGGCACAGGGCCAGGACGGAGGCTGCAGACAGGCAAAGGAGGTTCCACAGTGCAGTGGGAAGTCTCGCAAGAGCCCAGCCATAAAGCACCGTGATAGGCGTGCTCGCAGAGGTGGGTGCAGAGTCTGCAGGCCTGAGAAGACGCATGATTACCTCTGCCTTGGGGTTTAGGGAGAGCGTCCAAGAGGCACGTGTGTTGCTTCCCTGGCTCCCCCCACCCCTAGCAGCATAGATGCTGCCTGGTTTGATCCCAGAGTTCTATCACGTCTGCCTTCTCTTCGTGCCCAATAAAAAGCAAGAAGATGTCACTATTAAAGAGGGTGGTTTTCATTTAAACATCTCCAGCCCGAGCTACCCCCTCTGACACAACCCCAGCCCCCTCCTGCTTCCACTCCCTCATTCCTAAAGAATGCCTGAGCCAGGTCAGGAGAGGAGGAGGGACCAGACCGTGGGAGAGAAGCAGGAGTCCTGTGTGTCCACTGGCTGGGGGCAAAGAGTGAGAGGCAGTGATGCTAATAAGTTAGGCTCTTCTGCAGCCCTCCAAGCATTTGAATCACTTGCCTGGTCTCTTCTCCTTCAACAAAGCCTCCCAGGAAATATTCTGTGGCTCCCCTGAAATCTGCTGGAAGAACCATGGATTTTATCAACATGTCTGAGAGTGAGGCTCTCAGCACTGGGCATGGTGTGAGCAGAGCAGGTGTGATCTGCAGAGTATGGGGAGCACACCTGTCCTCAGTGGGCATATGGCCAGGTGGGGCTGGTGGCCAGGCGGTCTCCATGTCCTCTGCCCTGAGTGAGGCTAAGTCAGGCCTCCCTGTAATCATGTCATTTGCATGTGGTCAAGTTCATCTTGCTGGTTTGGGCCCACTGTTCTGCATAATGACCATTCTCCACGCTGATCATGTCACCCAGTGGAGCTGCTCCTTCCCCCCAACCTCCCCGCACTGCAGGTAAACTAGATAATCTGCCTCTCCCTCTTCACCCATCCTGTAGACAAGACATGTTAAACAGGGCAGCCCCAAGGATGATGTCTCTGATGGTGGCACCAGAGACCTACAGGAAGGACTCCATTGATATTTGATATTTGTCCCATGAATAAATGAGGAACTGAATCAATAAGCAGACAACTGTGACTCTTCTCTGGGCCTACCCTGGTCCATAATCAGCTCTGGATCTAGTTGTCCAACCAGCTCTGGATCCACCTGTCTGCATCCCAGAGCAACTGACAGCTTTTCATCTTTTCCTTACGGATGCCATCGGGACTTGGCTTAGGGCTGGCTGAAATTAAGATACCCTGTGTCTAAGACACTTAGGTATGATAAGCTTTTGAAAAACAGACGAGGTGAGTTTGGCCTGACTTGATCTTCACAGAGTGCTGCTGGCCCTCTTGGCTTTCTCAGAGTCCCACAACCATCTTCTGCTTCATACATCTCTTTTGAAATACTGGGAGACAATGGCTCAACACTTCCTGCTTTGCAATATTTTTTAATCTTTGCAATATTTTTCTTTCTTGTGAAAACATCTGCCTGACTTGATTTCTGGCACCTATGACCCCTCTACAGTTTCTCAGTAACATGCACAAAGCTTCCCAAATCATATTCATTATCTCCTGATGCCCCCCCCCCCAAGAATGTCTTTGTAGTTGCCTCTGTTGCCCTGGTCTCTGGTTATCTCCCTGGCTTGGGTCCATCCCATTAGAAATGCAGCCCTGTGGCCAGGAGGAGCCAGTTAAGCAGGTGCTTTGAGGATTTTTTTGTTTCTTTTGCTTTTTTTTTTTTTGAGACAGGGTCTTATTCTGTAACCCTGGCTAGGGTGTAGTGATCTCACTACAACCTCAAACTTAAGGGCTTAAGCAATCTTCCTGCCTCAGCCTCCCAAGCAGCTGGGATTATAGCCACCTGCCACAATGCCTGGCTAATTTTTTTTACCTTTTTTGTAGTGACAGGGTCTCACTCTTTCTCGGGCTGGTCCTGAACTCCTGATTTCAAGCGATTCTCCTGCCTTAGCCTCCCAGAGTGCTAGGATTAGAGGTATGAGCCACCGTCCCAACCAAACCTGTAAATTCATGCCCATTCATGCCTACTAAGAAAAAAGCAAATTGTGCCTGCTGATTGAAGGCAGGACCAGCATCACTTTCACATATTAAGGAACTGCTTATTATGTGGGAGCAAGGGAGGAATGTGTGGCAATGCAGATATGAGCAAATGTACAGGGATATTTGCATAAAAATTCAACATTTGTCGAGTTCCTGCTATGATAATAATAATGTTTTATATCACTTCCCGTGCTCAGGTAGTAAGTGCTTGATATATTCTAACTCATTGGATCCTCACTCCAGTCCTACGAGGTGAGTGCTGTCATTATCCTGCTTTATAGCTGTAAGTGGTGCAGCTGGAATTGGAACACAAGTGGAACTCTAGCCCCAGAGTTGGAGCTCTCAGCTACTACTTCTTAGGCATGTTTAAAGACCTCGGCAAAACCTCCATCCCAAGCTTTCCCACACTACACATTCTTCCCATCTGGATACCCCACTATTCTCTGATCACTGCACGTCCTTTCACTCCACTGCCCCTCTGTCCAGGCTCTTGGCTCTGCCTAGAATATCCTTCCTCCTCTTACCCTTTCAGAAAACTCCTGTTCATTCTTCAAAGCTCAGCTCCATGTCACCTTTTCTGTGAAGCATGTCCCATGCCAGGTGGACTGATTTGTTCCCTCCCCGCTGTCCTACAACAAGCTGTTTGTGGCTGGGCACAGTGGCTCATGTTTGTAATCCTAGCTCTTGGGAGGTCGAGGCAGGTGGATTGCCTGAGCAAGAGCAAGACCCCATCTCTGAAACTAGCCGGGTATTGTGGCGGGTACCTGTAGTCCCAGCTACTTGGGAGGCTAAGGCAAGAGAATCGCTTGAGCCCAAGAGTTTGAGGTTGCTATGAGCAATGATGCCACTGCACTCTACCGTGGGTGACAAAATGAGACTCTGTCTCAAAAAAAAAAAAAAAAAAAACAAGCTGTTTGTATTACACCATATCATAACTGGCTAGAACAGGCTCTGTACACAGTGAAAGGTTCTGGAACAGGGTCCTGGGAGGCAGAGAGCTGACAGCATACAGCAAGAATAAAGTTTGCAGGAGTTTTCACCTAATCGTCCATTCAATAAACATTACAGCCGACTACATACCAGGCAATGTTCTAGATATCAGAGACAAAGCAGTGAACAAGACACAAGAATCCCTGCCCTCGGGGAGCTTACAGTCTAGAGGGTACAGACAGACAATAAACAAAACAAATAAGTAAAATGAACAGCATGCCAGAGGTGGCAAGCCCTCTGGGGAGGAGGAAGGGACAGGAAGGGGAGCAGAGCACAGGGCTGCTCCAGGGAGTCCAGCTCTGGATCCTGAGCTCTGAGACTTACAAATTCTCAGCTCCCACTAGAGGCGCCAACCAGTAGGACATGGAGGGTGTTCCTTTAACTTGGTGTTTTTCAACCGTTCTCATCTCATAGTACACTTAGACCTACAGTTAAACTTCCCCGACACATTTAAATTATGTTGATCAAAAAAAAAAGTTAAAAAAAGAATATACTTAACTGCGTTTTGAACTTCTTTTGAAGATAATTCAATCATCTTTAAAAATTTTTGTGACAAACTTAAGATCCTCTCACCCTCACTATAGTTGAAAATCACTGCTTTAACTAAACAGTAAGCTTACCCAGGGCTTCAGAAAAAGTGCGGGATCCCTTGGCTGCCTACCTTCCATCTCTGGCAGGGGTGACAGTGAGATGAGACCATCCCATCAATTTGAGGTGATAGGCTGGGCATGGTGGCTCACGCCTATGATCCCAGCACTCTGGGAGGGTGAGGCGGGTGGATCACTCATGCTCACGAGTTCAAAACCACCCCGAGCAAAGTGAGACCTTGCCTCTACTAAAAATAGAAAGACTAGCTGGGCGTCATGGCAGGTACCTGTAGTCCCAGTTATTCAGGAGGCTGAGGCAAGAGGATCACTCAAGCCCAAGAGTTTGAGGTTGCTGTGAGCTCTGATGCCCCAGCACTCTACCCAAGGTGACAGAGTGAGACTGTCTCAGAGCAAAAAAAATATTTTTTGAGGCCGTAGATACAGATGAGAAAGGCCATCTGTGGGCACAGCCTGAACTGCCACATGTTCCCAGGGTCACACTGAACATTAACTGAGCCGGGTTGTGGAGGCCATCTGTCCACATGTCCCCTCGGGGCCCGTCCAATGCTCTTTTACTGCTGCAACCGCCTCCACCCATGCCCAGTGGATAACTGAGCGGGGTGCCCAGCACTTTACACGGATTATCTTATCTAAGTCTGCAGGGTGAGTGCTGATATCCCACCTCTGACAGATGAGAAAACTAAGGCTTGGAGAGGTTAAGCCTCCTGAGCAAGGACCCATAGGGTATAGGTACCGAAACTGGGACTCACACGCACCCGGGTCTATTTGACTCCACAGCCCACGGCACCACCTTTCCCCACATCCCAGGGAGTCTACAGCTGTATCAGGGAGTCCTGCTGTCGGGGCATTCAGTCACAGGGCCAGGAGGACAGGTGTGGCTAAGGGGTGACCTGCAGCTTCCACCTGTACCCCCACATGCCTCTCCCACCCCAGACCTGGCCTAATGCAGCTGCCACGACCCCCTGGTTCTCCTCCACATGGTCAGAGTTTCTCCATTTTTCCCCTCGTAGTTCAGCCAAGTCACAGAGCAGACACCTGCATCCTCGTCTGAGTTTGGCCACTAACTGGGGGTCTCCACTGTGACAAAACCAGCTTCTCCAGGGCCACCCAGTGCCCGATTTCGGGCTTGCCCAAACCAATCCTGACTCCCCTCCCTACACCCCTGCTCTAGGCAGCTGCCTCCCCCAGAGGGGTCTTTACCCCATCTCACATCCATCATTCCAGCTCCCTCCAAGTGGGGTCTTTACTCCCCTCCGTGGCTAGTCTTGAATCTATGGTCAATTGCTATACTTCTGTGTCCCTGAGCCATCCTGCTCCCATGTCACCTGCTTTCCAGTGACATCCAGCTTCCCCCCCCCCTACACATATATCATTTCTAAAGGCTATTCCAACAGGGTGGCGTTACGCCCCCTTCGCACCACTCCGCAACCCTAGGTGGGGGTCCTGGTCTGTTCCCTCCCTCTTCCTCCCACAGGCTTTTTAAAACTCTGGCCCTCCTTCCCACCCATCACTCCACATTCCCCAAACCATCAAGGCCATGCGCCCACGCCCAGGCCCCTCTCCCCTCCCCTCCCCCCTCCAGTCTCAGTCAGCTCTTCCCTCAATCACGCCCCCACCCCAAGGCCCCACTCTGCCCGCTGGCTCTTGCCTGAGTGTGATGAGACCAGCTCAGACAGGGTCACAGGAATGACCCACGCATGTCTCTTCCCCGCCCATAGGGAGTGACATCCTGTTGCAGTTTAAAATCGACTGTGGCAAGAATGTCACACCCACCGTGGATATCAACAAGGCCTACAAATCAGGGGTTCCTCGGAGAGCCCATTGTTAGATAATCACCAGCTCACCACTGGGGAAATACTCTCCCAGGGTGACCAACCATCTAGGTTTGCCTGGGACCCTCCTATGTCTAGCGCTGATCCCAGGGAGCCCCTCAGAACTGGGCAAATGGGAATAGTTGGCCACCCTGCCTTCGTCATCTCTGCTGAGTCCTCTCACTGTTGAAGAAACTGTCCCTCAAACCTCTGCCCCTGCTCCAGGTTTTCTCTGGTCCTTCCTCTGTATAGCCATGCTGTGGAGGCCATCTGTCCAAACGTCCCCTTTGAGCCTGTCCAGTGCTCTTGGATTTACGATCACCTCCACCCCATGCCCAGGAAGAACACCAATGATGTCTGAACACATTTTGGCCTTGATCATACTTATGATAGCATTTTACACCACAGACCGGTGCCCTCTTCTCCTTGGGTCCCTGTGATCCTCTCTCTTGGCTGTCCTTCCACACGTGGCTCCTTCTCCTGTCCTTTCTCATGGACACAAGCCCTCGTGTGAGAGGCTTTCAGGGCGCCATCATCAGTGCTCCTCCTTGTCACATGGAAAATGCTTTCAAGAGCATTTGTACCCACCCATGCCTATGTACCCCCACCCATGCCTGTGTACCCCCTATTTGCCCTACTTCTAAAATCTGTGTCCCCAGTTCGTCTCTCTTCTGGGTTCTGGGTGTGTATTTTCAATTCCTCAGTCACTTTAAAGTCAACCAGTCTAAAACCCAACTAAAGCCATCAGCTTCTGCAATCTAGTCCTCCCGTCTCCCCGTCTTGTTTACTGGCTATGAACCAACCCTGAGAATCACCAAAATGCCTGCCTTCCTCCCACCACCCACCTCCAGCCAAGCCCTGGTGCCCTGTGGTTCCAGCTCCCTGACACCTCTGGGCCCTCCCTGCACGCTGTGTCCAGCCCTTACCTGCAAGGGGAGGTGGTGCTCTCAGGTCCCACCTGCATCGGCTCACCAAGCCTCACCAAGCTACACTGATTATTTTTTTTTTTTTTTGAGACGGAGCCTCAAGCTATCCCCCTGGGTAGAGTGCCATGGCATCACAGCTCATAGCAACCTCCAACTCCTGGGCTCAAGCGAGTCTCCCGCCTCTGCCTCCCAAGTAGCTGGGACCACAGGTGCCCACCACAACACCCGGCCATTTTTTGGTTGCAGCCATCATTGTTGTTTGGCGGCCCGGGCTGGGAATTCGAACCCGCCACCTTAGGTGTACGTGGCTGGCGCCTTAGCCTATTGAGCCACAGGCGCCAAGCCTACACTGATTATTTCTGAAAATGGATCTGATCAAGCTGTTTGCGTTTAACATTTTTTCAGGGGCATTTGGTTGTTTTGGGGATAAAGTTAAAACTTCATAATGTACAGGTGAGACCCTCCATAATCTAGCTCTGCAGGGAAACCCAAGGTCAATGACCCAACCCTTAGCAGAACATTCTTGCAACGGATGGCAACTATGAGGCGGCAGAGGCGCTGATGGAGCCAGAACCCCCAAACCAGGCAGCCTGAGTTCACGTCTCTGGGTTCAGCTACAGAAGCACTGCTAAGGGTATCTCCACGCGGGCCTGTTGTAAGGATTAAACTAGCAAATACAAGAGAAGCTCTTAGAACCAACACTCGTGAGTGTGCAGGATACTATCATTATAGGAGACATTATTAATGTCTTATTCTCTGCCACCTCTCAGCCCAGTGGCACGGGGCCTTTCCTTTGCCTTTGCTAACTCCTCTTGTCCTCTGAAACGCAGCTCACACTGTAGTGCAGCTCACTCCTCCCCCAGGAAGCCCTCCCTGCCACCGAGTCTGATTTTAACATTCTCTTCCATGTCTCCTGGGCTCTCTGTGAGGGCCTCCGCCTTGGTACAATGCACTGCATTGCATCATCTGTTTACTTCTGTCTCCACTACAAAATGCTGAGCTCAGGCCTGTTCCCCTCAGTGCCCAGTACAGGGCCTGGCAGCAGTTGGTGCTGCTAAAACACCCGCCAAGTAGAGGGATGGATGAATGAGTGCATGAGCACAGCAACCAGAGAAACCAGGACACGGCCCCCTCAGTCCTCAGGCCCTGCCCTTCCCGTTCCCTCCCAAAGAATAGCTCAAAGCATCTGAATCCCCCAAAGAAAGCCAGCAAGCCAGCTGTCTTTGTCCTGAGCCTCCAGGTACTTCAGAAAACTCTGGTTGAGGATGAGTCACAGGGGTCCACTTGGGAGGGACATGTGGCTGCAAGGAGGCCACGGCCACCCCAGAAAACAAAAGATGCTAATTATGAAGCCGGTGAAATGAGACTCCGGTTTGGGGTGGGGGTGTGGGGAAGGCGTCCACTTTAGAGGAAGAAAAACGAGGCAAAGTGAGCAAACTACTTAAGCAGTCCACTACAGCTCACAGGGGAAGGACAGATTAAATCAAACCTCTGACAGGCAATCAATGGACATTCAATTAACAGTTACAATATTACTCATTTACACAGAATGTCTAAACAATACCCTTTCCCCCTCTGAGGAGACCTTGGCTCCAGGCTTCCCGGCTTTTGGGACATCCTCTGATGACATTGCCGGGCCACCAGGGCCCTGAGCTGCACCCAGATCACAGGAGGTGGGGGTGGAGTGGGCCCAGGTGGTGCAGAGCATTCAGCCTGGGGCTGGGGAAGGTTGTCCAGAGCAACGAGGCTAGGTTATTTCCGAGACTTGGGGGCAGCAACCAGGGACTCTGAGGCCAAATTCAGGACCACACGATCATCCTTGCATCAGCAGCCCAGGGGTCAATGCAGCCACAGATGCCAGCCCTGCCCCTGGATGTCTTGGTCCCTACAGTGAATGGTACGTGGGAGGTGAAATACCTACAGGACACTGCAGCCCTTCTCCATGCTCAGAGTATCAGGAACAGGGGTGGGGGAAGGTCTTCACTTGGGAGTAAAATGGGAGGAGGAGCCGCCACTTGCTCCAGGTGCCACTTTTGCAACACCCAAAGGTCACTAGTGTGACACCCTTGGGTCAGAACCATGGGGTCGCAGGGTGCTGACAGAGGCAGACGGCGCTCAGTTCTAACAGCAACCTTGGGCAGGCCCCTGCTCGCTCTGGGCCTCAGCTTCCCAGTCTGGTAAATGGGATGATACTGGTACCAGCCCGAGGTCAGTGTGAGCATGGGAGAGCATGTGAGTAGGGTGCTGGAGACCTGGGGGTCAACTGCCCACCCAGGCTAAATGACTCTCTCTAACTGAAATTGACATGTCATCCTCTAGCCTACAATGTCTAGAGAACATAACAGGACAGAGATGCCTCATCCTGCAGGGAAAAGGTGTCTAACAACCACGGCTCTCCTTACCCTGTGTCTTCTAGCTCCAGGTCCCCTCAACAACCCAGCCCTCTCTGCCTTCCTCCATCACAGAGGCTGTGGCAGGTGCCTTGGCTTTTGTTAGTTCTCTGAACCTCTTTCTCAGCCCTGCGCGGCAGAACCCAGGCTGCTCCTATCCTAGTTGTTGAACATGGAGGCTTCCGCCTGGATCCTGGCCTTGGGACTTTGCAGGAAATGGCTTCCCAAAACAAGGATTTTTAGGTGCAGATGACTGAAATAGATATTTGGAAGCTATTCACCCAGCCAACAGCCACCTCCTCAGCCTGGAGATGCTGCCACCATTGGCAAATGTGCTTTCTGACAAATTTTACCGCACAGATTAACGAGTCACCAAACAGGAGTGGAGGGGAGAGCTGCCCCTGGGGATAAGTCCCCCACCCCCTCCCCAGCAAGAAACGTGTCTTCTAGAGCCTGCAGTAGTTTGGGGCCTTGTCACTCTTCTCCATGAAATATCCTTCCCCTGGATCCTCTCCCCACAGGCCATCAACCGATTCATTTGCTCACCATTATTTTTTAAACTCAAATTTTATTAGCAGTGGAGCATGAGTAATAAATACTAATACACTGTTTGCACTTGAATTAGCCCTGCATGTCCGGGGACCACACGGCTATTTGTCAAAGGCAGACATTCCTCTGCACCCGGCACCTTGTACTTAGGACACAGGCACTTCCAAGGTCAAGGACTCTTGGGAGATAACCAAGAATGGGGGGTTCTCAGGACTCACATTTTAGGGCACCCTGATTCCTAAGTGGGCAGCTAAGCCACCCAGAAAGAGGGGCAGGTGGAACTGAAATGCCAAACAAAGGAGAACAGGGTTCTAGCTCTACTGGTTCCCAGCTCTGTGACTTGGGGCATGCCGACTCAACCACTCTGAACTTCCATCTCCCAATCTGCAAAATGGGTCAACAGCACCCACCTCCCAGGGTTGTTGGAGAGATTAAATGAGATGCTGGATATAAAAGCACCTAAAAGCAAACCTGCACATAATGGGGATGATGGGTGTTCTGGGGAGGGTGGGGTTGAGGCAAGGAGGTTCCTCTGGGTCAGGAGTCCCAGAATACACTGACATCACCTCCGCTTTGTTCTGTGGAAGTATAACAGGCACTACCTTTTCTGGTTCCCCCAGCACTCCCACAGAGTCTTACTTGTTTGACCATCGGGCATATCTGGGGGACACTGCTATGCTGCCTCTGTGAGCAAATGCAAAACAGATGTGGTCACTGGGGCCAGGCTGAGCCCTGGACTCCTGCCTGTTGTGGCTGGAGGGAATCACAGTCAATCAGAAGGGCCTCCCTTCTGAGGCACACAGGCAGAGCAGCCAGCTTACTCCTCTCTTTGGTGTTCAACAAACATTCAGCAAGATCCCCCTGTGTGACAGGCACTGTGTTAGACTGTGTGGCCCAGGAGTGGATGCAGGGGCCTGACCCTCCCAGTGGCCTCCCAGAGCTCAGTGCCCAATGCAGGAGGCTGGGTTATGAGCAGGAGTCACCGGGCAGTGTGGAAGTCCTCCAAAGGGAAGGGAGGTGGAGCTGTGGGAGTACAGGGGAGCTGTGCCCTCAGCTGGCCAGGGCAGGGAGTAGGAAAGGGCTTCCTGGAAGAGGAAAGGATAAGCAGTGAAGCAAGAAAAGGAAAGGGGATAGAAGGAGGCGTTCCAAGCAAGGGGAACAGCATGTACAAAAGTCCTGAGGCAGAGAGCCAAAGCCACATTGGGTGACTGGAATGCTGTAGACAGGCACCTGCTCAATGAACGGGATCCCTAAGAGAGGATCAGAGGAAGGGTCCCCAGTAGTCGCTGTCCTTGGTCAGCCTCCAGTCCAGGAGGAGTAGCAGCAACACATTCAAGATAGAATTAAGATGTAAACAATCATAAGCAAAAAGTCTTGTTAATGAGCTGACTCTATCTACAGTGCGTATGCCCCTGCTAAGAGCCAGGATATGAGAGCTGAAGGGCTATCAGGGCAGGCCTCCCAGGGGAGGCGAAGCCGGTTTAGCTGGGAAAGCAGCGTCTTCCCCAGCACTCTGAGTGACCACCAAGCCCTCTTTTTTCCCACCTGACTGGAAACCTTGGACCACAATAAGGCTTTATGGGCTTTGCTGGATGCATATAAACGTGAACACAATGCCATCTCTCTCACTAGACAAGGCCACATGCCAGGGGTGGCTTAGTGTGAGCCAGGCTGACTCAATCAGGCAAATAATAAAGGTAGCAAAAGCGTCTGACTTCCCACCTTCCTCCCAGGCCCCAGCCCATCCCTGGAGGATGGGAGCAAGTGCTCCAGGCTTCTCCTGGGAAGCAAGAGGTCTCTATAAAGATATAAAACCCCAGCACAGACTCTGAGGACACAGGGAGGGGACTCAAACCATGCAGAAACAGCAGCTCCCTCTTCTCCTCCACTGTGGGAATAAATATTGCCACCCTCCCTCCCTCTCTCCGGGCAGGGATCAATCAGCCTGGGGGTTTTAACTGAGTCAAACACCATTTGCCCCAAGCCTCCGCCCAGCACTCTCTCCCCCTCCACAGCTCTCAGGCACACACAGCATGTTTCACTTTCCAGACAAATGTGTTCCCAGCTCCTGCTTCCCACTTACTTCCATTCTGGAAGCACCTCCATATTGGGAGCAGCAGGGAACTGGGGCTGCTCTGCATATTCCACGAAAGCTTCTAGCCCAGCAGGGCCCTGGCATAGTCTGAGTTCCAAAGATGACCCTGACTCAGGAGCTAAGGCCCCGGCTCGCTAAGGAGGGGCCAGGGAAACATCACTTGTGTCCTTCAGACTCCCTGGACTAAGTACTCTGGCTCTGGGTCAGACCTGATAGGAGCCTCTCCAGTAGCCCAGCCTGGCTGCGTGACCCCAACCAACTTATAACTTCTATGAGCCTCAGTTTCCCCACTTGTAAAATCTGAATTTTTTTTGTTTTGTTTTTGGAGACAGTGCCTCACTTTATCACCCTTGGTAGACTGCCGTGACGTCATAGCTCACAGCAACCTCAAACTCTTGGGTTCAAGCAATTCTCTTTGCCTCAGCCTCCCAAGTAGCTGGGACTATAGGCAAATGCCACAATGCCTGGCTATTCTTAGAGACAGGGTCTTACTCTGGCTCAGGCTGGTCTTGAACTCATGAGCTCAGGCAATCCCGCCTTGACCTTGGCCTTGGACTGACCTCCCAGAGTGCTAGGACTACAGGCATGAGCCGCCTCACCTGGCCTAAAATCTGAATTGTTGAAGGATTACGTGAGAAAACATTTGTAAAGTAATTAGCAAACTGCCTAAAATATTGAACACATACAAGTTACTACTTTATTAACATCATCCTAGGTCTCCTTTTAGACATTTTGTCAAGTGATGCTACTTTAGCCATTAGAACATGATCATTATAAGCACTTTTAAAAAAATATTTTAAAATTGAAGTATAAGGTACAAACAGAAAAGTGCATGCAAGGGCACAACCCTAGGCATTTCTACATAACCAACGCTCAGATCACAACACAGCATTGTTAGTCCTCTGAGGCTGTTGAGCCCCCTTCCAAGGGTAAGGGCTACCCTGACTTCTATTACCAAAGACTACTTGGCCTTCTGTTCAATTTGATATAAACTTACATGGTATATAGTGAGCACACCCGAGGACTGCAGAAGCCTTTCACTGTGTTCTTACTTGCTCTTCCCCAAGCCCTGTGAGATAAGGGTTTTTATTGTCCCCATTTTATTGCTAAGCAAACAAAGGCTCCAGATATGTTATCTGAGTTATCTAAGGCTGCACAGTGAATAAAGGAAGAGGGACTCTAACCCCAGGCTGTCCAAGTCTTCTCCTGCCGTACCAGGCTACTCCCCCACCTCCCCTGCATCAAACTAGCCTCTCCCTAGGCCCCAGGTAGGTCCCTTCTACCCCTAAGTCCGACTCCTTCCAGGAAGCCTCCCTGGATTGCTCAGAGGAGTGCCATCAGCCTGTCCTGCTCTGCCCCCACTTTTAGCTTAAGATGCTAAGACTTAACACTTGCTCACCTTGGTGTGGATCTGATGGGTGTGTACTGACTGCCTGGTGTGGTCTGTGCAATATTCCTGCCCTGTCTCTTCTGCACCATTTGCCCAGAGTCTCTGAGAGTCACATCGGCCTGAGAACACAGCCTGCTTCTGCGGCTCATTTCATGCCTGCCCGGCATAAACGGGCCTGGCCTGGGGGCAGGGGTACTGCATTAGGCCCTTGCCAGGCAGGGCATGGGAGATAAGCCCCTGAGTTTGAAAGAGGCTCTTTGTAAATCTATTGAAAGTCATGAGACCAAATGAACTAGGGGCCAGAGGACCCCATTCCAACCCTTATGATGCAAGTCACACAATTGTGGGCAAGTTACTTCCCCTATCTGAGACTCAGTTTCCTCATTTATAAAATGAGATTTCTGAACTAACTTGGAGTGGACAGTGTCAAGGCAGCCTGTGCCATGTCAGACATCACGTGTGGATCCAGCACCCCTCCCAGGAGCCCGCCCTTGGCCTCAGACTTCTTTCAACACGGCACTGCAGGCACCATGGCGACCAGCCATCTGGGTAAAGTGGGAGCTCCTACCTGACAGCCTGAACTGGAGTCGGCACACGGCCGGAGCCACTGGGGCTTTCACAGTACAGGCCCTGATGGGCTCCAAAATCCGAGGGGTGAAAGGTGAACCAGGACTTCAGCTCACTCTCCGGCTCTCAGGAGCTCTCTGTGGTCCTCACACAGAGGCCATCTTCTCCTAGGACTCTCTGCCCTGGCAGCACCCAATTGCTCCCCCACATAATTAGCTGTGGGGAGCGGGCTATGGGCGGCAGGGCCCCCACAGCCTGGGAAATGCTCAGGGGTGACCCCCAACCACTTCTCCTCCTTTAACAACATTCTTTCCACCCAGCAGAAGTCCTGTAGCCCAGGCCTACTTTCCTTGTTCTTGGCAAGCACACAGTTCTTCCTCTTTAAGGGTGATCTCTAGCCCATGTGTTAAGATTTAGACAACCTTGTTAAGATACTGTGAAAATAAAGCTGTGTCCACAGTTCAGGTGCTGGCTGCAGCCATCAGCTGCATCAGCCCTTGGGACCCCATCAGGTCAACTCTCCCTCCTTGCACCAGGGTATGAGAATTAACTGCACAAGGGTCCGCGCATCCAGGGCACACACAGCCCAAGGCTCACAGTGGGTACGGTCTTCCCTGGGCCTCCTCCTGACTCACAGTAGGTGCAGTGCCCGCACCCTAATCTAGAAGTCAGACCTCTGTCACCCCACACACCACTCCTCACCACCCCTCACACTCACCAGACACTGTGTTTGGTCCCCCATGACCCCCAAAAGCCAGGCTCAATTGGGTTTGAGGACGAGGTGGAGTGCTCAGAGCCAAGTCCCAGGGTTACTCTTTGTACGGGTTCAGCTCCCTTATGACTACGCTAACCTGAGAGTCCAGTCCATGACCCACACGACTGCCTTTCAATCCCATGCGTCTGTGAGTTGAAGGCAGCCCACCCAAGCTTTCCAGACCCACACAACTGCCCTTCAATCCCATGCATCTGTGAGTTGAAGGCAGCCCACCCAAGCTTTCCAGAGCCAAGGCCCATTGCTAGTCTAGGGCTCCAGAATCCAGGGCTGTGGAGTGGCTACAAAGAAAGCTATTCAGTCAACAAATAGAGACTGAGCACCGGTGGTTGCCAATACCATCCTAACTAGGGGACACAAACATACTGCCTGCAACAGTGGAACCCATGTCTCCTGGGGGAGAGAAACAATGACCTCCCTGAAGCTTCTGAGCAGGGCCTGACCTTGCTTTTATATCACCCACACTACAGGGGGCTGGAGCCTCCTTAGAGAGGCCCTGGCCATGAGGAGGAGCAAGGCCACACGAGAAGAGGGCAGCTGGGCAACACTCCGGTTTGGTTGTGTGACCTTGTGCCAGACTCAGGCATTCTGAGTATTCCTCCCCTCACCCCCTCAGGGCTGCCAGGAGGACCTACAATAACACACAGGATGGAAGCAGAGAGGCAGCAAGAGCAGCAGCATTACTGCCCCAGGAAGATAAGATAAAGGTCGCTCCCCCACCCCCAGAGTCCAATGTCTGGATCCACCTTGGTGACTCCCCTCCCCCAAGGAGCTGAGGGGAAGAGAGAGGCCAGCAGTCACCCACCGGCAGCTCAGTGCTGATGAAAATGCACTTTCTCAGCTGACTTTGCTCCTCAGACAGCCCGACTGCCTTATTTACTGCCAATTTACACCCCACCTGGCAGATCGCATGTTCCAGCCTATTTACTTTGGACTCTGGCAGGACTCTTACTTTCCAAAGGAGAGTCGGATGGTGTTAGCTCAAATAAACTGGTGAGCTTCCTCCACCTGACTGCCCACTCCGTGCTCTTCAATTTGGGTCATCTGAATTTTTGGCCCCCTAATGAGATGCATACAGCATCACCCAGACTTGTAGCAGCCCAAAGGAACAGCAATTCCCCTAGTCCTCAGCCCCCAAACTGTAGGACCCCAGGATTAATCTAGCATCTGTCAGATTAAGCAGATACCTGTACATACATTTTGTGAGGGCCCAGCTCTGGGGCATGCCCACTTGTGCCTGCTCTGGGGCCATGCCTGGCATGCAGAGGAGCTCTGGAAATGTATGCTAATGAACCAGGTGTGTGGCAACCATCAGCAAAGCCCTCTGGCCATGGAAAAGTCAAATGTCTCACCCAGGAGGAAGGTCCTAGCCCTGGACATTTCTCCGAACTCTCCAGGCTATCATCTTCCTGACCAGGGGTTTCACTTTGGGGAAGAGTCTTGGACACCAGGTAGGACGTGACGGAAAGCTGGCTTTGTTTCTTGCTCATTAGATTTCTTCACATCCTGGAGGCTGGAGTGGGGGCCCTAGAAGTGGTATTGAGATGTTGAATAAGGACCCATGGGAAGTAGATTTGGCTCAATCTAAGGTCAAAGTCTTCTGGTATTTTTAAAGTCACGTGCATTTTCTGAGCACCTTCTCTGTGCCAGGCAGCGTGCTGGGTGCTTTTGCATGCTGCCTGGTTCACAGCTGCCCACCTAGGGGATGGTCTGCCCTATGAGAGGTCAAGAGCATGGCCCAGGCTGGCTCACTGATATCCTGGCTCTATCACTCGCCAGTATGTCAAGTGCGTCTCCTTGGGCAAGCTACGTAATCTCTGTGGATCCATTTCCTCAATTGTAGAATGAGACAATAGTGCCCTACAGGGCTGTCAGAGGATCAACATGTATCACATCTAGAACGGTGCCTGCAATGTGGCAATGAAGACAGGAGAGGAAGGAAAGGAAAGGGAAGGGAAGGAGTTGAAGGAGGAAGCAGCTGCCACCAAGGCTGGATAACCATCCACAGGAGATTCCATCTGTAGAAGCAACAGGTAGGATGTCCAGGGCAATGATCTCAAGTTCCTTCCAAGATTAAGATTCTGCCATTTATTTAACCTCCCTGGGTTTCCATTTTCCCAGCAATAAAGTAGGCACTACCACTACTGAACAAAAGCCACCCTATCCTGGTCGTATTCTCAACATGCAGCTGCAAAGCTTGGGAGTGAGCAGAGCCCTGGGCAGAGGTAGAAGCCCTGGATCCTGATCCAACTTCCCAATCCAGTAACTATGTGGTTTTGCATCTGGGGCAATAATTCCAACTGCCCTATCTGCATCTCAGGTTTGTGGCCCTAGGAGCTCTTGGGCAGAGGGGAAGGAAATCGTCAGAAACTTAAGCCTTGGAGCACGGGATTGCCCATCAGAAAATGGGACTGTCACTTCATCACAGGGACAGGCTGAGCTGGTGAAGGCCCAGGGGAGGGGTCTGGGGTGGAGGTCCTGACCCCTACCAGGAAATACTCTGCAGGGTCTTCTGGCCTTCCCCAAACCCACTCTTTAGTCTTTCCCAATTCTGAAAATACCTCTGCTGCCTCTAAAAAGAGAGATGCCCCAATCCTTGCCGTATCACCAACCCCACTAGGGGCATTATTGGCTGATCTTATGAACTGAACTAGGCGAGGGAAGAGGCATTAAGAATGACAATAACCAAAACTGTCACAACACTACCATCAAGTCTCTTCCAAAGACACTCCTGGCGTGCTGTTGAGAGCCCAAGACCCCAGGCAGATCACACTGTCGGTAATAATCCGGGGAAGCCAGGCCCTTGGAGCTAGGAGTGGGTAGATGGGGCTCAGGTTGGTCCTGCCAGGACAGGGCTGCCGTAAACCCCCCGGAGTCTAATCTCCCCTGGACGCAAATCAAAGCTCAGATTCTGCAGCTTATGAGAGGGTTTCCTCAGTGCTTCACGTTGCTGCCTCCCCTGCAGGCCCAGGCCTGGATGGTCTCCATGGTGGCCCAGACTGGCACGTGATAGGGACTGGTGGTGCCGGTGGGGCTCTGATCAATTCCCTCATGTTGCCAGTGACCCTCTTACTAGGGGGCACGGATACCAGGCAAAAGAAGGGAAGGCCCCAGAATGCGTGGAGGATCCATGGTGAGTTCTCCAGGCCTGCTGATGGCTGCACAGGCTGGAACTGGGGCTTGAGTTCCCAAAATGGGCTTTGGTCTCTTTGCTCAAAGATGAGGGATAGGAGAAGTAGTGAGGTAGCCAGAGGTAGGGTGAATTAAGGAAGGAGCAAAGCTAGCCGGGCGTGAGGCTGGCACCTATAGTCCCAGCTACTCAGGAAACTGAGGCAAGAAGATCACTTCAGCCTAAGAGTTTGAGGTTGCTGTGAGCTATAACACCACGACACTACCCAGGGTGACAGAATGAGACTCTGTCTCAAAAAAAGGGGAAGGAGTGGGGCATATTTAATAGCTTATACACACGTGAGCTTGCGCACACACACACACACACACACATATACACACACACAGAGGAATTACCACCAGATTTTAAATTCAGACTGCCTGGATACAAATTCCAACTCTGCTTCTTACAAGCTATAGGACTCTGGGCTAATTAACCATCTATTCTAAATTTCAGCTTCCTCATCTGCAAACTGGGTAACAAAATATAAACTGGGTAGCCTACAAAGAGCAGCAGCACACGTCTCCCAGTGCTAGAGGCTGTGGAGTCCAACATTAAGGCATAGCAGCGTCTGGGGAGGGCCTTTGGCACCTTCTCCCTGGGTCCTCACAGGGTGGAAAGGGTGCGGGAGCTCTCTGGGGTCTCTTCTATAGGACACAGTCCCACTCATGAGGGTTGGTGCTCATGACCTTATTACCTCCCAAAGGCCCTACCTCCTAATTCCATCACCTGGGGGGGTCAGGATTTCAAGGTATAAATTTGAGGGGATCACAAACATCCAGTTAGCAGTTATTAAGAGGATTAACTAAGATAATACATGGAAAGCACTCTGCATCACGCCTGGCACACAGTAAGTATTTAATAAATAGTAGCTTTATTGTTGTTATTGGTGTTGAATTCACACCGCCTATGTGTCCACCTAGTGTTAGAGGCAAAAGACAAGGCCCAACCTGTGCCTTGAAGGAGCAAACTGTCTGGTCTAGTGTTTTTGTTTTGTTTTGTTTTTGCATTTCTTTTTTTTTCTTTATTAAATCATGACTGTGTACATTAATGCATTTATGGGGTACAATGTGCTGAATTGATAAATAATGTGGAATGCTTATGTTGAACTGATTAATATAACCATCACCTCACTTGTTTTGTTTTACTTTGTTTTCTTGAGACAGAGTCTCAAGCTGTCACCCTGGGTAGAGTGCTGTGGTGTCATAGCTCACAGCAACCTCCAACTCTTGGGCTTAAGCAAGTCTCTTGCCTCAGCCTCCCAAATAGATGAAACTACAGGTACCTGCCACAACGCCTGGCTATTTTTTGGTTGTAGGTGTCAGTGTTGTTTAGCAGGCCCTGGCTGGATTCAAACCCACCAGCTCTGGTGTATGTGGCTGGCACCCTAGCTGCGGAGCTTATTTGTTGTGGTAAGACATTTATACTCTGGTTTAGTGGTTTAAAGTACCAGTCCCCAATCTCTTTGGCATAGAGCACTGGTTTTGTGAAAGACAATTTTCCATGGATAGGGTGGGGGCGAGGCAGTGCTCAGGCAGTGATGCGAGGGATGGGGAGCATGATCACTCCCACCTCACCTGCTGTGTGACCCAGTTCCTGAGTTTCATGGAAGACAATAATTTTTCCATGGACAGGGGTAGGGAGGAGGTGGAGCTCTGCAGCCTGGCTCTTAACAGGCCTGCCACGGACTGGTGGGACTGGGGACTGCGGCTTTAAAGAATCAAAATCATCTGCCTGCTCAGCTCTACTCAGATTTTGTTTTAATGCTACCATTGGACCAAGTGTCTCCCAGTCCTCTCATTCCTGCGTGGAGGATCACAAGACCCAGTAAAGGACAAAGTCCAGGGAGCCTGGGGCTTGGGCTTATATCCCAGATCTGTCACCCTAAACCCACTCTAGACTTCTTTGATTAAAACAAGCAAACAGGGCAGTGCCTATGGCTCAGTGAGTAAGGCACTGGCCCCCATATACCAAGGGTGGTGAGTTCGAACCCAGTCCTGGCCAAACTGCAGCAAAACAAATAGCCGAGCAGTGTGGCAGGCGCCTATAGTCCCAGCTACTCAGGAGGCTGAGGCAAGAGAATCGCCTAAGCCCAAGAGCTGGAGGTTGCTGTGAGCTGTGATGCCACAGCCCTGTACCAAGGGCGACAAAGTGAGACTCTGTCTCTAAAAATAAAATAAGCAAACAACAACAAAAAAACAGGCTCTATACCTCAGAGAGTGATGCCCCAGTCCTCATCCTCTCACCAGCCTTGCTGGGGATATTATTTTGCAGTCCTGTGAACTGGCCTGGGCTAGGAGAGACGCTATAAAGATGAAAACACAATACCTCTGACAATAACAACTGCTGCCACTGACCGGGCATGCGACTGCCGAAACTCACAGAGGTCAGTAGCTGCTCGTGTAGATGTGTGCCCAAAGCCAGAACTCAGAGAGCTGGGATTTACAGCCAGCGCAGCTGACCCAGAAGCAGCTGAGCATTGCATTACATAGCCTCAGCCTCGGCCCTGGGGAAGCAACGGAGGTGCCCACCCAGGGCACCCCGACAGGGAGAGGGAAGCACACAGCGCCCTTGACCTCATTCCAGGGACACAACCTCTCTCCTCAGAAGCCTGCCCAGCACACAGATCGGGGAGTGCAGAAACCAGCCGACTCCAGCTTCCTGTCTGAGCCGTGCCCCCTTCTCTCACACCTTCTTAAACTTTTCTTTTTTATTAAGTGTGCCTTGCAGCCAGCCTCTCACTTACACATCTTAACCTCCTCTGGGCTATTGATTTCTCATTCCATTAAATCCTTCTCTTTAACTCTGGCCCTTAAACTCTAATTCTAAACATGTGTCTACTCTCCAGCCACCTTCCCAGGCCACCACTAGGACTCCCCTGTCTTGGGGGGCCAGCCGCTCCTGGCTCCTTCCTGGGGGCTGTGGCAGAGGCCCCAGAGCCTTCACAGGATTTATTGCTCTGAATGAAGAACTCTGGGAGGCAGAATTCATGATGCACCCATGTCTATGGGGAGGAAACTGAGGCAGCCAGGAGTTACCTGGATTTCCTGTTTGCTAGCCGGCCCCTTCCCGAGATGCCGCTGTGAATCTGCACACCAGCTTCTGGTCTGCCCCTCCATGGCCAAACACCCACCAGCACCATGAAAAGCATCACTGTCACTGCTTAGCTTTCTGCTCCCTGACTTACAGGTGGGGAGGCGGGGACCCCACCACAGTCTGGGGCCTGCCCAAGGCTTCCCTGCAGAGAATAGTGGCCAACCTCGATCTGGCTACACAAGCAGAGCGGCTGGACATGACGCAGAGGGACTGTCCAGACATGCCAGAAACCTAAGGTCCCCACAGACCTCCTCACCCTCCACAGCCTGCAAACTCATCTCTGCAACAAACATTTGTTAACCTTGAGTTGAGGCCCCTTAAATAGGACAAACACTGACTTAACACCTGCTCAGTGCCGGCACTAGGGAAGCCTCACAGTGAGCAAAGCAGACATGATCCCTGCCCTTGTGGTTGGAAAAGCCACCCTCAGTCCCTGGAGGTGACAGACACAGAAGGAGGAAATTTCCAGGCAGTCAGTGAGTGCCAGGCACAGCCATCCCAGTGCCCTGAAGGGAGGGCAGGGAGGGCTGGCAGGAGGCTGGGAGACAGAGGTGAGACGCAGGCATGAGAGACACCTTAGAACCTAGGGCTGAGGCCACGCTGCACAAGTCTGCCAGGAGCCCTGCAGGGCGCGCCCCTGTGCTCCAGCCCCTCACCCCTGTACATCCAGGAACTCAGCGTGCTCATCACCTTTGCCTCAGACCCGCTTCCCGCTCCAGCTTCCCTATTTCTGAAAGCAGCATCACGGTTCCCCCTGGCCTCCCAGGCTGGAAAGCTCAAAGTTATCTCCGACACTTCCTGCTCCTTCAGCTGCTGCATCCAATCTGTCGGCACGTTCTGCCGTTCCTTGGAAATGTCATTCAAACGTACCCCAGCTTGTGCTGTCACCCTCGCCTAGCCCTCAACCCCCTCTTCTGCACAGCACTCCTCTGCCCAAGAATCTTCAATGACTCCCCCAAGCCTGTTGCACTGACCTGAGCCTTTTATCTTTGGCAGCCAAAGTCCTCTTGAATTCGGGCAGCTTTACCTACCCCGGTCCACCCTGGCACCCCACTGCTGCCACAGAACTCCCTCCTCACTGAGGCCCCAGGCAACTCCAGCCGGGTCTGAACACCTGCAGCACTAGGGTAGGTGCCCATCAACACCGGGGTTGTGTTCCAGCAGAGCAGGCACCTTGGTGTGCTGGCCACCCAAATCACAAACGTTCCTGCCCCACACCAGGGAGTCAATAGCCCCCCACCCCACGCTGAGCTCTATGGAATGATTTAAGTGTTCAGTTGTTTACGGTGTCTCCCTCTCACTTCCTAAAGCAAATGACACCCTAGGGTAGGAGAAGGCGCTGGAGTCCTGGAGCACACATCGGCCTGCAGTGTGGGACAGAGTGCGTGGCATTGCTGGGTCCCTGAGACCCCCTTTCCTCATCTGCAAAACCTCACAACTCACTCACAAGTAGTTGAGGTGATTGAGTGGAGCCAGCAGAGTACGCGGTCAATATGATGTTCAATTGATTCCTTCCTTCCCTCCTTCCCATAATTTACCCAGCTGCTACTATGGGATAAGTTTTCCTCTTTTCATATTGGGTTTGCTAAATGTAAAGTATACCCTATTTTATGTACCAAAATGTTATAATCAAGCAACAGCTATTTCTTACATCCCTACTGTGAATAAGGCCAATCTCTGGGATGCTGAGAGCCAGGGCCTGCTACATGGGGAGTTGGAAGTCGGGAAGGGCATCAGGCAAAGGCCTCGCTCTTCAAGGGATCTGCCATCTGGGTGGGGAGACAAATGGCGACAGGTAATAATCCACACGGGGAAGGAGCTGAGATCTAAGCCAGCCCAACGGGGGAAAGTGGGAGGCCACCCAGGGAGGTGCCCAGGAGACCCACACACGCTGCCCTTCACAGCAGATGAATCACGGCCCCCGAGACTCCATGCTGCCAACCCTCTGTGGCATGCGAGATCTCCACTTTACAGGCCGGGCAAGCAAGGCTCAGAGAAGTTAAACAATTTGTCCAAGATCACG
This sequence comes from Galagoides demidoff, assembly GCA_963574575.1. Classification (NCBI taxonomy): domain Eukaryota; kingdom Metazoa; phylum Chordata; class Mammalia; order Primates; family Galagidae; genus Galagoides; species Galagoides demidoff. Next base: position 22,641 of record CAUYQV010158257.1, on the reverse strand, counting down.
CAGAAAGTGATGTGAGAACAGAAATCTAGGTCTACCAGACATGGGCAGCTGGCGCCGGCACCCCTTTCAGTGGCACCTCAAAGGCAGGGCAAGATGTAGGTGGGCAGAGACAGGAGGGCAGTGAAGGACACACGGGTCAGATGCCACAGCCTGACATGAAGCATCTGCCTGTGGCCAGCAGCCTGGTGCCAAGTGCCACCTTTTGCAGGAAGACAGCCACAGCAGCAGGGCGGCTGGAGACAGAGGCTGGAGACTGGGAGCCTAGGAGGAAGCTGGTGGTACCATAACCCAGGGTGGGAAGCTAAAGGCCCAAGAAATACAGTGGCAGTGGGACAGCAAAGGTCAGACTGGACGCGGGAAGTTCCCAAAAGCACTACGTGGACTGAGAGATAAGGGGCTGGGAGGGACACCCACGGTGGCCAGGCTGCATGCCTGGGAAACCCTGAAGCTCTCTCCACACGGCAGTGAGGGCCTGGCATGGGGGGCAGCGGGGGCAACTGGGTGTGCAGGATATCCAGGCAGCTAGTCTAAGGGCCAGGGAAAATGCAGAACAAAGAACCCGCCAGGCCTAGGGTGGAGAGCAAAACCTGTCAGCTCCACATACAGGAAGGAAGTCTTGGACTGACAAGGGAGAGCGTGAAGGGGAGGAACTAAGGCACGGGGTGGGAGGGACTGAGCAGCTGAGAGCTTAAACAACAACAGAAAGTCACCAAGAGCACTGGGCTCCTCAGTCCAGTCAGAGGCTGTGGACGTAGCCGTGGAGCCTTAGCTAAGTCATTTAACCTCCCTGAGCCTCAGTCTCTGTGGCCAATAATGCCTCTGAATAGGGCTGTTCGTATTAACAGTACATGTCAAACACTCCTGGTGATGTAGTAGGGACCATGGGAAGTACTTTTTCTGAAAAGCGTCTGGGACACTGCAGAACTTGATACACACATAAGGCATCAGTGCTAAGCAGAAGTGACAAAGGACACGTTCTTCCCACACGCAGCACCGTGCTGCACCCCCGCCCAGCCACATAATCGCCAGCTCCCCACTCCAGATGGCTTTCTGAGCAGCCCCCCCGCCTGGCCAGCCTCCCAGTCCACCCTTCCACCTCTGAAGAGCTGGAACCCACATCAGAAGCAGCTGAGTTCCCCTTTCCAGGACCCACTGCCTCCCAGCAGCTGACCTCCCTGGTGTCTCCACTTTCCTTGTACACAAAAGTTCCCTCTTCATCTCAAGGGAAGACCAAACTGCAAAGCCAGACCAGGAAGCAGACCCAGACTCTTGGGAGAACTTTCTGTGCTGGGGGATAACATCAGCCAGTGAGCAGGGTGCCTAGAGTCGGGGGACGGGAAAACACAGAGAGAGGAGATCTTCCCCACCCTCCACTCCACCGGCACCTGCCTCTGCCCAACCTCAGGACCAGCACTGCCTCTGGAACTCGGGGGCCAGATCCAGAAGAGGATAGGGGGTCAAGCTGGTGAGACAGGCAGGAGGCTGGTAGGCAAAGCCTGGCCAGAACAAATGAACAAAATATGGAAAATTAAACAAACCCAGACACTGTGATGTGTGCATATTAGATTAACTTTCCGAAGGGTCGTGACCTTGAGGAACAGATCCAGCCAGTGAGGAAAATAATAAACCTGATTAACGATGAAGCACGAGCTGCAGCTTCAGCAAGTCAGGCCAGCCTGATGATGCCCAGTGGAATCCCAGGAGCTTCCTTTTCCCGGGGGATGGCAACCCGGCCAACCTCTCCAGGCCCCTCACCCCTCACCACACAAGCACAGACACTCAGGGAGCAGGGCAGTCCCAGCTCCCCTCTCAGATGCCCACAGCCAACCTGGGCAGCCTGAATCCCCAGAGATACCATGCCAGCTGTTTCCGGGTGCTCCTAGAAGTGTCGCCACCACCCAGGTGACCCAGAGGAGTGAAAGTGAAGTCAGTTCTTTGTTCCTGGCAGGACGCAGTTCTCCTGAGCAGTCCTCAGACCTCTTGGTCCCATCTTGACAGATGCCCACTGCCTGGCAAAGGGGCCCAGCTGAGCCCAGAGCTCTCTCCTCCTTCCAGACAACCCAGGTCCTTGGGAGACATGCCCAGGAGAGCCACTGGAGGGAGGCAGGGAGGTGGCACCGCGTGGCATCACCAGACAACAGCACCAGGAGGAAGATGGCAGAATCAAGTACTGATGCCAAGAGTCGGGCAGCCCGAGGTCCAGCCCAGGAGAGGCTGAGCCTGCATCGCCCCACCGCTGCCAGGCAGATGGGCCAGAGGCGCCTGGGCCCAGCCCCTCCGCCGCCTCCTCCCCCATCCCAAGGCCCTCAGCCAACTCTCCTCAGGCTCCAACTCCTCCCCTCACTTCGCTCAGCTCCAGGGAGTCAGGGAGAGACACAGGTGCTCTCAGTGCCTTGAACCCCCTGTCCCAGCAGTGGGCAGCACGCCCTCCACCCTGTCCTGGCCCTGCCAGTCCTCACTGGAGAGCATCTCCATCAGCGCCCCTCCCCCGCCGCCCCCTCCCCCACCACGCGCCCACTGCAGGTCTCCGGACTTTCTCCCTCACTTCCCACTCGGGTGAACTAGGGTGGGATAGGTGGGAACACCCTTCGTCCCGGGAAAGAGGGTCATTTCTGACAGATGCTGTTTCCCTGAGGGCGAGACGGCGGCGTGTGTGGTGGGGGGTGTGGTGGTGGCCCAAGTCCTGCGCAGGGGCAGGGGGCAGTCGAGGCAGATGGCAGCGAGGGAAGGAGGACGAGGGGCTTCGCGGGATGCAGGACTCAGCGGGCTGGGGACTGTAGCCGGCGAACGGCGGCGCTGGGAGACGCCGAGGGCGACGAGGTGTGGGGGAGAAGCGCCAGTGCTGGGCAGGGGCCGTCATCCCTGCAGGGGGCAGAGGCAGGGCTGGGAGTTGTACGGGGAAGGGGGAGGACCAGAGCGGGAGGACCGCGAGCCGGGGAGGATGCGGCGGGAGGGAGACAGACGGGGATGGAGACTGGAGCAACTACGGGAGCAGAGCGGTGGGGGGTTCGGCGGCGAATCCGGAGACGCAGGGACCCGAGTGCCGGGGACAGGGCTGGCTGAAGGCGGGAGAGGGGCGGCAGGGCGCAGGGGCGGGGGCCGGGGCAGGGGTGCGGGGCAGCGGCCCCCGGGGAAGGAGCGACAGAGACGTCAGAAGTCGGGGGTACCGGCCCGGGGGGTGGCCGCGCGGATCGGACTCGGGGGGCTTTAGAGGGCAGCCCAAGGTGCGGGCCGCTGCCCTTACCTGGGCGGCTCCGCACTCCGGGGGCTGAGGCGGGGGCCGGGCGCTGCTCGGCCGGCCTCTGGGCTGTTGTTTTCCTTTTTTTTTTCTTCCGCAGCAGCCGCGGTGGCTCCAGCCCGATCCGCCGGCAGCTGAAGGCAGAGTCTATGTCCGGCTGCGAGCGAGCCGCGAGCGGGGAGCGCGGGAGGAGCGCGGCGAGGCGCGGGGCGCCGCCCGGCGGGCAGTGCGGGAACTGCGGCGGCCCCGCGCACGGTCGGCCGGGGGGGCGCCCCTTCGGGGCCCGGCCGGCGCCCGCGGGCGACCCGCACACCCCCAGCGCCCGTCCCGGGCCTCGCAGGCTGTGCCCGGAGCCCCGGCGCAAGGGAAACGGGGGCGGCGGCAGGCGGAGTCGGGGAGGGCCAGAGCGGCCAGGGGCAAACTTGCTGCCGCCCGGAGCCCGGGGCCGAGCGGGAGGTGCCCCGTTGGGGACCGGCGAGGGCCGGGGTGCCGTGCGCACTCTGCCAGGCCGGCGCCGGTGCGGCGCTGTGGTGGACACACCTCAGGTGGGGAACCCGGGCGAGCCCGCACCCTCCACCGCCCTGCGCAAAGGGGCAGCCCACCCCGGCCCGGAGGAGTTATTAGCCCGGCCGGCTTCGGCGGGCAACGGGCGCCCCCTGGTGGCGTTTGGGAACAGCGCGCCGGAGGTGCGAGCCGTGTTGCTAGACTGCGGCCCTGGAGGTGCGAGCCAGAGGTTTATGAGAGACAAGAGCACACTGTCCCAGGAGGCTGAAGAGCAACAGCTTGCATTGAGTAGTTCCAGGGCACTATTATACGAATACAAACATTTTGGGAGGAACTTTCATTACCTACGAATGAGGACCCGAAGGCTAGGAGAGGTGAACAGCTGAGCACACCAGTAGCAGGACCCCAGAGGCCACATTTTAGTACCCCATAGCTGCCATCACTGGGGGGGGGGGCTGGAGAATAGGGGCTCCAGGGTAATAGGAGGAGGCCTAAAAGACCTATCACTCCCTAAAATCTATTGGCTCCTCTTTCCCCACCCACAGTCCCTGTCTTGGGCAGATCAAACTAATCACATCAGCCCTCCCATTTTCAGTGTCCTGTGCCCTCACACTGGACCATGGGCACAAGACAGTCTCATTAAAGGGTTTGTTCCAGTCACACTGAACAAAGCATAACATGAAAGGATAACATCTGGACTAGAGACCATCTCCGCACCGCCAGGGCCGCAGTCTAGCATTGCATTCCCCAGGGAGGTCTGACCACCTGGCCAGGGCTGACTTCTTGCTTCAGGGACGAGGGTGGGCCACAGGAGTCTTCCTCTCCCCCACCTCCACACTGGGCTGGATGGATGCTCCTGAGGGACAGGGGAGTCTCCACATGGAAATAGGGCTCCATTTCTCCAGCCAAACATTATTTAGCACCTACTGTGTGCTAAGACTGCACCACATATTAAAGTGTGATTCATGATAACCTTTGCGTCAGCTTTGGAAAGTAGGTGTTGAGGTGGCCTTAATCCCCATTTACAGAGGAAGAAACCTCTGGACAGTGAAGATCATCGCAAGCCAGTCACATCCTGGGTTGACTGGGAACGAACGAATTTCTTGTTCCAGCTCTATTCACTCACTCTGGAACTCCTTCCCAACATGGACAAAATGGACAGCACAGTCGCTGGGCTGGGAGGAGAGAGGGGCATCCTTGTGGGCTGGGAAGGCAACTTCACTCCCTCAGCTTCAGTTCCCCCATCTCTAAAAGTGAGGAGGAACCAGACGACATGATTTCTAGTTACTTTAGACTCAGAAATGCCAGCTTGGATCCCTGGCCTCTCTTACTAGACAGATGCAAGATCAGCGCGACCACAGAGGCATGTTTGGAAAGAAAAATCCTACGTAAGTGAAATGCTTCATCTTTTCCTTTTGCCCAGTGAGCTCATCCTATTACCCAGGGAAAGGGGGAGGAGCTTTTAGCAGGTCAGAAACTGCTGCTGGCTCTGGAGTTACCCTTGGTGGTAACCTAGGGAGGGCCCCAGTTTCTTCCCTTCCTAGGAAGATTCTCACTCTTTTCCTTTCTTAAGGCCTCTAACCCCTAGAAGCATGGAGTCTCTACAAGTCAAACAGTGGGCAATATGCCAGAGCAGGCTGCCTTTAGTCCCACCCTGGCTGCTCACCACCTGCTCTCCTGTCTCCTCTCTCTGCTGCTGGCTGCTGTGTTCTTTTGAGATACTTACTACTTGTTCTTTGCTTGCCTTACTCCAGAGTATGAGTGCAACTTGTCAATCAAAATTCAATTCCAGGCAAGCTAACTTTCCAGGCTCAGCTCTAGGAGTGGGAAGGTAAGACTGAATCACTTCTGGATGCCACAGTAGGCAGAAGTCAGAGGGCAATGAGGCTGGCCCAGCTGATCTACTCTGAGGCTGCTGCTTTGAATGAAAAAGCAGAAGGGCTGGGGAATGGGGCACCCTCCCCTGGAACCTTTCCTCTGAAGGATGCCCCCATCAGCACGTATGCCGTGCTAGACCAACAGGCTTCAGCATCATTAGTCTGGTGGGTCCAAGCTCTTTGGTGGTTGGAGCTCACAGGAAGGAGTTTGTTCTCATGGATTTATTTTTAGTTTCTTTCTTCTTTGTATTTGCCTCGTGTATATCCACTGAGAATTGTCGATCTTAAATATACCTACCATGTCTTTCCCAAAGTTCCCACTGAAGCTTCATCTCAAGTTCATAGGGATGCCGCTGCATACATGGGGTCAGCAGAGGCAAACAGTGCCCAGGTAACTTGGTCTCACACTTTTTAATGGCACATGCCACCATCATGTCACCATGTCTAAGAAACTACTGCAACTGTCTTCTAACATCCCTGCCTTTGGACTGGCTCTCTCCAATACATCCAGAAAAGACTGCCAGACGGATGTGTCTAAAACAAGCTTTACCACTTCACACTGTAGCTTAATCCGCTTTCATGACCCTTTGAACTATAAGGGAAAATTGAGCCCAAAACTCATTAGCATTGCATGAAAGGTTCCTGCTTCCTTCTCCCGCCTTACTCATCTTTCATCTCTGCTCATCTTATATTCTGTCAATGCCAAGTGGCTTTGAGTTCTCTGGCCATCCTATTTTGGACATCTGTGCCTTTAACACGTAGAATTCTGCCTGGAGTCCCCACCCCTACATACACACAGATACACACATTCATATTTACCCTTCAAAACTTAGTTTAGGAATCCTTTCCTACTAGAAGTTCTCATACATCATTACCTAATCCCTTCCCACCAGAATTAATCCCTGCCTTCTCTGGACCTCTCTTGCACTTTATTAGAGTTTAAGGTTACTCACTGGCATCATGTGTGTTCTCACTAACAGACTGTGGACTTATTCTCCTGAATTTATTCTTGGGCTTCTCCTTTCTTTTTTATTTGCCTTGGGTATGTCCATGACCTTAAATTTACATATCGTTTCTTTTCCAAAGATCCCTTTGGAGGTTCATCAAAAGTTCATGATGAGAGTACAGACTTTAAAAATAAATCTCTATTAACAGCCCAATGCCTGGCACAGTAGGTGCTTAATAAACATGCTGAATGAATAAACCAGTGGAGAGTTTAGTGAGGTGCACAATCCAGGCAAATCAAATTTGCTCCTGTCATTGGTCCAGATGAATCAGATAAAGCTACCTAACTGGCAAATATGAACTATGGGTTCTTGCTAAGCTTGACGTCTTTGCAGACCTAAGATGAAGTCAGGTTCACGGTGGAGGAATGTGAGCCTGACTGTATATGCACGTTGCCAGCATACTTAACTCAAACTCCTATGAATGGTTCATTCCTAAAGGATAATGTTTAACAAAACTATCTTGAAGTAGATTCAAAGTTAGAGGAAGAAATATTCCTTAATTTTTACTAATGTGTTAAAGATTGCAATAAGCATGGGTTTTATCCAAAGATACTATGGCATGTCGTTGGCAAAAACAAAGATATATGCATGTGGTTTAGATGTGACTTAGTCATAGCACCATGTTGTTCAGCCCAGCTGTCTACAAAGACTATATCTAATGTGAAAAAGCCTCACCCCCACTTGACAACTATATTATCACACAGCACCCTTCTCCCAATGCCTCTTATCTCCATTTTATTAGTCTAGGCATAAAGAATGCCACTCACACTAAAATGAAAATGAAAGTTTGGATCATCCTTGATCAAAATACAACCTGCCTGTCATTCTGCAGCCCTGCTCTCATCTCTAATGTGAGAACCTGATCCGTTCCCATCACATGTCTGCTTCCATTTACTGCTCTGCAGAGGAGATGAGCCACCATGGCAATTAGTTTTTCTTCTTTGGTGCCTATTAAGTGCCGGGCACCAAAGACAAGATAGAAAACCAGGCATGATCATGGCTTGTCCTCTTAAGAGTTCAAAGTCAAGTAAAAGATATAGAGGTAGTACATTCTTCCTCTAACAGTTTTGGTCTCTTCTGACATCAGGTATTTTCTGCATGATATTTGCATACAATTACCTCTGTTACAGGGTCATAGTCTAAGGCTCAGGTGGGGAGTCTGAGTAAGGGGCATGTGGCTTATGGCAACCCGAGAGTTGAGACCCAGGGCCTTTAGCACACATGGCATGGGTAGGTGTCCAGAATTCTCAGTTTGAGTCTTCCACTAACCTTCACAGTGGCTGGACTCAATCACTGTGGCTGCACCGGTCTGGGAAAGGGGGCCTTGGTATTCATTTGTACAAATAAAGGCTTGTAACCAGCACCACCATAGTAGGGGGTCTCTGCTTGCTTCTGTATTTGCCTTGAAATGAGCCTTATACTTCCACATCCGTCTCTCCTCGCTTGATTGTCACAGTCTCGGAGACCACATTATCTACATTATAGATATAAACCACTCAGTCAGGAAGTGGGTTAAAACTCGAGGCTTCTGGTAGCAGAAGGGAAGCATGCTTCGTGAAGGACACTGGTCCGAAGATCACTATGAGAATGGGAGAAGGTCGTTTAAGTCACATCAAGCAAAATGCTCAGCAAAGATTAAAGAAGCTCCATCTCCCTCCTCCCCCCGTGCATCTTTTTACTATTTTCCTTCTCTATTTTCAGTAAGATAGCAATCAAAGAAACAATATAATTGAACAGGAGGAAGACGTTGGAAGACCAGGAGTAGAGTGGCATTTTCTGCCTGGGAGCATAATCACTTTGGCAATGGAAGATACAGAGAAAGGTCTCTCTGCTCGATACAACCCCAGTGTATAAAAAACAAGGGGTTGGTCGTCATACTACCCCAGGTGTTTGGGGTGTGCAATTTATCCAGAGTATAGTTGTGTCCAAACAGTGGCATTAAGTCTTTCTATAAATTATTATGAAATAACAGAGATAATTATAAAAGCATTTGAAGGCAAAGAATGGGTATATGTATCTATACATATGTGTATGTGCACATACAAACTCTATTCCATTACTGCTTCTGTCTGCCAAGTACAGTACAGTATTAGGCACCACAGGGGACAGAAAGGGAAATTGGGCAGGGTTTTTGTTTTCAAAAAATGTAGTCTCATGCATTTAATTTTCCCTCCTAAAGGAAAACCTTTACGTTTTATCTCAGAGCTATTTTTAGGAGTTTGGGCTCTCTTGAGGAATTCAGAGTAAGATGGTAAGATTTCTTTTTGCCTAGGACAGATTCTTTACTCATGAGAGACGAGTTACATTCAAGAACTGTACTGGAGAGTAGGTTATGCCCAAGTTTGAAATAACCAGAGAGATAATTTACCAGCTACCTGCAACTATAGCAGAAGATTCGTGCTATAGCAAGAGTTTAACACACAGTCATTTCCAGTCTTGTTCTTCCAGATTCTGGGCAAAGATTTTAATTTTAGGAGAATTCGGTTTTAGTTGCCTTAATGTGGAAAAAACTAAAGGAAGAGTTAGGAGTTGTCTTCGAATAGTCAAGAACTTTGCCACATTGCTCCTCCACCTGGACCAGTGGATAGAAGTTACAAAGAGGCCAATTTTAGCACAGACAAGAAAGAATTTATGAGTCGCCTCAGGAGGTAATGAGCTCCCCAGCACTGGAAGTGTACAAGCAGATGGATGGCCAGCTGCTGGGATCGCCAGAGAGGGTACTCCAGCCACAGGTTAGGAGATGGAACCAGGAACCTACCCACTCTAAATTCTTGGGTTTGCAGTCTGTCTCCTTGGCCCACAGCTAAAAGGAAATTTGAATCTTTGGAGAAATGTTAACACTTCTTATTGAAAGTAAAAACTTGCCTTATATATTTGGGCCTTTTTTTTTTAATGCAGTGAATACACTTAATATGAAAAAAGGCAATAATTACCTAAGTGCTCTATTGACAAAAGTAACATTACTGACATACTCAAGCATTACTATGTAAATAGCATTAATGGCTAACAAAGAGAATATGTTTACTTGAGAGGAAGATAGTTAAGAAATAAGACCCATGTGAATAGATGAACATCATGCTTGTTTTTATGACTTCTTACAGACACACATACAGAGTTAGAATGAAAACAGTAAGTGGAATAAAAATAAAAAGTATCTCAATATATCTACTGCCTTTATACCTCAGAGTCAGACTGTACCTCCTGCTAAGAGAAAAGATGGTTCCCTTCAAACATGTTGAAGCATTAAGCCCTTGGTATACTCGGCACACACAGTAACACCTGGTTCTTCCGGATGCAAACTGATTCCAGGCCACCCTTCCCCCAGTCTGATAGGGACACTGCTTCTCAAATACTAATTAATTCGGGCCACTGTTGAGGTAATATGGGTGACATAAAAATTTGGCTAGGAAAGAGGAATAGAGAAACTAAATTGAAAAATAAAAGCAAAAGAGATAGAGCCAAACAAAAACACCTATAGCCAAAAAACTATACATGTAATAACCAAAACAGAAGGTAAGTCTTCTCTTTTCCCAACCTCCAAAGACAAAATTTTTATTGTTCAGAGTGATAGAAGGATCTGTTTTATTGTGTTAAAAAAAATGGATAGGGGAATGGAGAAAAAGTTTATTAAATAATGAAGCTTATTCTTAGGGCTGTTTTTTCAACCTTTGCTCCAATGTAGAGAACAATTACTTAGTGCCTCCTGGGTGCCAGGCACTGTCAGGACACACAGGAGTTGGTGTGGTTCCTGCCTCCAGGAACCTCACTCGTTCCTCTGAGGCATACAGGCAGTCCCAGTTACTAACAAGATAGGCTCTGTAGGTTTGTAAGTTCAAAGTGTACGTAAGCTGAACAGGTAAGTGCCTATGTCAGTCAGATGTTTGGAACTTGACTTCCTATATACAGGAAGTGCACTTCCACAGGGGTCCACCCCGCTAATATCAATCCTCAGCTCAACACTGCTGCCCCTGCACCTTACTCATTAAAAACAAAATAAATCTGAATGCATGAATATCTTTGGATACATACATATGAATTTGTACAACTGGAATAGTAAGCATTTTGGGGATAAATCTGCAAAGCACTCACAGTTTACAAAGAATTTCCCTAGGGCAGTGCCTGTGGCTCAAAGGAGTAGGGTGCTGGCTCCATATGCCGGAGCTGGTGGGTTTAAACCCAGCCCCCGCCAAAAACCGCAAAAAAAGAAAAAAAGAGTTTTCCTAGCGACCATCCTATCTGTTCCTCATTTCAACTCTGAGTTGTGTTATTCTCACTTCAAAAATAGAATAACCTATTTAGTAGTTAATTATGAGCCTTAATGTTGTATTTTCTGATTTTAATAACCACGCACCCAGGAACAGTCATATTTTAACAAACCCACAGTCATCCTAGTTAAAATCCAAACCCGTTCTCCTCAAGGTTCCAGCCTCTTTTCTTGTAACTGTGCCACATCACCAGTTCTATCTTGGGCCAAACGATAACATCAAAATAGTCCTTGTAGACCAAAAAACAGATGAGACCAAAATAGCTGAAAATTCAACCTATCAATTGCATAGGAGTAAAAATCGACCTTACTTTTAAAGAAAGCTGAAGTGTATTTCTGTTGTCTCTTGTTTTGTACCTTGTTTTACATGTGTCTGTGCCTTGCTTCAGATATGTCTCTTTCCGGGTAGGGTCCAATATTTATTAGTTTAATAGAAAACATTTGGAAAACATCCCCCAGGATGACTCACACTGTCCACTATAAACCCAAAAAATGGGTATGCATTTTGAGAAAGGAAAAAACTGTATTAAAATTGTAATGCTCAATGTATACCAATAACAAAAGATGAATACGAGTCATGTGGAGCCTCTCTAGTGACTGCAGAAGTCAAAGGTGACCTGGGCATGACACCTTTATATATGTGTGTGACTCTGAATCCAGACAGAGCCATCCTCTTCAGTGTTCAACAGAGCACATGGTTAGCATTTAATAAAACGTTAGATAATAAATAGAAGAGATACTTCAGAGTGACAATATCTGGAGGATCTCATTAGCCACAAAGTCAGATAATCAAGCTGCCTTCACACATCTAGAGCTGCATACAAAAGTACCCCCCACCCCCTGCCCTCTATTACAAAAGAGACGGACATACCGGACAGCTTGTTTCACCCAACCTATGGTGAGCGAAACAAACAAAAAAAAGCTCTTTTCTTCAGGTCTCTTCTCTAATTATACCTTGGATCTAAATAAATACAGTACAGGTGATCAAAAATACTTTAGAAGTAAATAAAAAGTAACAGGGTGGAGGGTTTTAATTCTATTATCAGTGGCGAGGTCAGAGGAAACGAACAAATGGGAGCACCACGTTATCAACGACGGCACAAAACAGAAATTCAAAACCAGAGGAGATGAGTCAAGAAATTAAACTTGGTTTCCATGTTAATTCAAAACTGTTTGTTTGAGGGCTGAAGAAAAACCAATGATAACTCCAGCAGAGAAACTGCTCATTAATATCCTAGCAAAACAATAACCTCAGATAATAGGAAATATTACGATGTCTCTAGAGAACAGAGAGACATTCAGATTTACTCTCCCATCCATGGAGCTCATAGATGGTTTGATGCACTATATTTAGGAGAGTGTAATAAATACCAACAAGAAGGTTACAACGTTGATTAGGGGAAATACTTCACATTACAAACATCTGGAAACAAACCAACCAGCTCAACAAGCAGGCAGGAGACGTAGGTCATTTCATTCCTCTAGTAACACTCCATTGCATCTGGGGAATGAAGTAGGGCTGGGGAGTAGGAAGCAGAGGGAATGAGAGGTGGGAGGGGAGGCCCCCTTGGTGCAAAGCTATTGAAGGCTGCTACAGTTCAATTTATTACAGTGTTTTATGAAGCAATGCAAGAGATTACCCAAACATCTTCAGCTAACACCTGGATTGCAGTAGGCATAATACAACAAATGGCTTGTAAAAAGTTGACAAATCTTGATTGGACCTAAATAAATTGTCTCCTGTCTAGGCATCTGGTGCCACAGCATTTCATAATACTTGTCTAATCTTAGCCAAAACAAGCATAAGAGTTGGATGTTAGGCCAAGAACCACACACTTTGCAAACTATCTTTCTGTCATATCTTTTATTATAGTTACCAATGAGCATGGGAGTGGGGTTAGAAAAGCTCAGATCAGCTGCTTTCTGCTAAATAAATCCGCTGTCAAGTCTTAATATCATTGGATCTTTATGATGGCAAAGAAACACTGAAACTAAACATTGGGCTCCCCTGACATCTTGCAGGCCATGCAGCTGTCAACATCCAAAACTACCTCCCATCTCTTGCTGCACTGTTCACAGGCCTCCTGAAGGGAATAACATCATCACTGGCAAACTGACCTAACATTAATGCATCAGCAGACCCTATTGAGATTCTTGAACAGACACACATTTGCACAGATCATTCCAACTGTGCTTGCCCTATGTTCTCCCACTTGGTACAAGACTTTTTCGGCCATTAGGAAATCAAAACAGTGTAGTAAATGAGCTCTTACTAGGTATTTTATATTGTGAAGAATAGACAACAAGAAATAATGCCCATTATCATTTAAAAAGTGCTAACGATGGGCTAGGCACTTCGCAGGCATTGCTCTTCACCAGCACAATCCTACGAGGTAGTTATTATTACCTCTAGTTTGCAGATGATGAAATTGAGGTATAGTGAAGGGAAATAACTTGCCTAATGTCACACAAGTTAGTGAGAGGCAAAACCAGCACTGTCTGCTGTTGCACAGACCATGCTCTTTACCCACTGTGCCACAGATACCAATTAGAGGTCTCAAAAAATAGGATGGGTTAGTGGGTGAGAGAGTGAGCTCCTCTAACGGGGGATGTTTACCCATTTCTAGAGTAAGCAGAGGATGGAGGAAGGCACTGAGTCACTCAGCATGGGGATAGAGTAGGTAATCTTTGAGGTACTTTTTTTCTTCCAAATCTTTTTAAAAGATATAATTCACATGCCATAAAATTCACCATTTTAAAGTATACAATTCAATGGTTTCTAAAATATTTGCATTGTCATCAGGATTTCAGAACGTTTCACCCCCCCACCCCCATAAAATTCTAGTCTACTTTCATCACCCATTAACATCCTCCCTTCTCTCCAGGCCCAGGCAACCACTGATCTCCTTTGTTTCTATGAATTTACCTATTCCACACATTTCCTAGAACTGAATCTCGTGTGGCCATGCAACTCGAGACCATCTTCTCCACTCAGCGTGGAGTTTTCCAGGCTTGTCAGAAAGCATGGACAGTACTTCACTCCTTTCTGGCAGCCGGGGAGTCCAGCATATGGCTCTGCCACATTTTGTTCACCTAGTCATCAGATGATGGACTCAAGAGCACTTTCAGTTCTTGAGATTTCATGAACACAAGGTTCCTGTCCTTAATCCAATGGACACGATTAACGTATATGACTCAACTGGATTCAGCTCCAGAACTCGATTTGCCACTTCTTGCTGGGTATCTGTAAATTGATACAACACTGCTACCTAAAACTCACTGTGGCCAAAATATACTAATTGTCCCCTAAAAGTCTCTCTCCTTCATGCTTCTCTACTTGTTAATGGCAATAATAATCTCTTAGGTCCACAAAACCATCTTTCTTTTTTTAAATTCACCTCTCTCCTTTACACGGCATGTTAACTCAGGTGCCCACACCTGCAAAGTCTACCTTGACTACACCATTTTTCCTTGATTCTGTCAAATTTGTGCCTCTTGTTTGGATATCACAATAGCCTTCCACTGGTGTTGTCACCTCCTCACTCTCCCTTTTGCAGGCTGTACGACGTCAGCATAATTCGGTTGCTGAATTAATCTTCCTAATATTCAGCTACGTTCAAGTCATTCCCAAGATCAAACACTTTGAATGAGATGCAAACTTCTATGAGTTTCTACCTCTTAGTTCAATATAGATGGCTGCTATTTAAAGAGGGAGAAAGGCAGAATAGTGATATTCGTGTACTTGTCTTGTTTTCACTATTTGGCTGTAAACACATTTAAGGCCAGAAAATATTTCACAGCTGGGTGATAATGGCAAAGCTTTGGTGGGAGACAGGCCTTATCTTGAATCCTGGCTGAATCACCAGCAATATCATAATCCACGAGCATCAGTTACCTAAAAAAAAGAAAAACCACTTACCTCACGGGGCTCCTGTGGTGTCAGTCAAGTGTACAGCACCTGACAGTGTGGACTCTGTACGTTGTAGCTATTACTTCTAATACTCATCTTTGACTCCTCTGCAAATCGTGGCACACTACCCTGCACAAAGAGGGGACTTAGAAATATGTGTACTGCTAGGTGGAGATGCGGGGTGCAGATGGGGTACGAGGGAAAAACTCAACTGCAGAAGGAAATAGGCAAAGAAACCTGTAACTAGTGTTTGCAGGAAATGACAAAGGTGAATTTGAAAAGATGAGCAGGATTGGGGTATTCAGAAAGGAATAAGCAATGATCAAGGAAGGGCCTGCCTGGAATGCCAGGTGGGGCAGCCATGAAAAGGCTATGCCTTACTGGAGAAGAGCTGACAATGGTTAAGAGGGGGTGGTAGAGGAAATTAAGTTGGCCAGATAAATTATAAACACCTCTGAGACTAAGAAAAACTTAGTCTCAACACAACAGTAACCACAGAGCCACTGCAGGCTCTCAGGCAGCCAAGTGGCATGATTAAGTGGTGTTTTTGGTACAACTGGATGGGTACCCATGTGCGTGACATATTGGAGAGCAGGAGGAGGCGATTTATACAGATGTTCTAGGTATGGAAGATGCAGCAAGATAACCCCTTGCTAGCAAGGGGTTAAAAGGAAAATCACAGGACCTAGTAACAAATAATGTAAATAAATCTAATCTTTACCCTCCCGAAGGCCCTCTTTTGGTTTTTTCCTCAAAACATCTTCAAACAAGCTGCTCTTCCTACAAATCTTTGTTTTCAGAAATAAAGCTGGGAATAAGTTAACCAATTAACCAATCGACTCTTTAGTCACTGCTGCCAAGCTCTTCTGGCCCAATGCAAAGATTCCTCCTTATCTGCCTAGGTATGCCCACCATTCAGTGCAGTTCAGCTCAGAACACTTCTAAAGAGAGATGAAGAGTGTCAGTTAATCATAACTCACATTTAAAGATCCAGCACCTTTCCCAAATGCTCCTGTTAGAATGCAGACACCCCAATCAAAAGCAAACCTTAGGCTCTATGTAGATAGCATCTGTCTCACTGACCGGCCAGACCAGGTTAGAATGTATCCCAAGAGACCAATCTCCACAAAGAAAATAAAGACAGTTGAGTTTTTTACTCTCAATAGGTGGCAAAGCATAGGAACCATTTGTCCCACCTTTTTTCTTTTCTCTTGAGCTGTTGGTTTGTATATGAAAGCTTCCAAGTTTTAACTAGGACTTACTCTTACTGGCTGGAACAGTTTTTCAGAAGGTACATTTGCTTGCTAAATAATCAATCCAGCTAGCTCATATTCCAGGAACTCACTCTGTGAAGTCTCCAAATTTCATAAACCTTTCAGGACAGGCCATCACTCAGGACACAAGCTAGAGTGGAGACAAGACCTCCAGTCCCTTCTCAGCCAAGGCTCGCAAGTCCCCTCTGAACTGGGAATGTCAGATCTTCTTCCACAAAAGCCTCCAAGTTTCTTGTAAACTGGCAGTGAGACAGGACAAAGGAAGACATGAAACCAGTGCTTCCTCGGACTGCAAGTAACAGTGAACTGAAGGAAGTCATCAAAAGAAAGATAAATACTTCAAAGAAGAACAGGAGAAAAGACTTTCTGGAGACAGACTTCACTGAGTGATACTGAAATTATACTCTTATTATAGCACCAACACACAGGTCAGGAAAGGATAGCGCATACCTGAGACTACCCAGCAAGCCAGCAGGTAAGCTCTGTCTTTATTTTCCTGTGTTACCAACTTTCACAGACTACCAGAGTTAGAGGGGCCTTAGAGAATCATCTTCCAATTTCCTCATGAGAAAACTGAGGCCAGGGTACAGTAAATGACTTGTTCTCGGTTAGACAACCAGCTAAAATCAGCACAGAGACTAGAAAGAACTGAGTCTGGCTCAGTCTGCCTGGCATACATGGGCCCATTCCCTACGCAGAGAAGGGAAAGCAGAGTGGAATCCTGGAAATTCTGTCATGCACTGGCCTTCAGGCTGTCATGTCTGTGCTAGTCATTTCTTCAGAAAAGGTTTCCAAGTACTATTATGATTTGAATACAAAAATCACTTGTGCTCTTTAGTGGAGAAATATAGTAATCAACACATTTTTAGGAAGACAAAACACAAATGCTCATTAAATGACCACATATACCTCTCATACTATCATTAGGAAATAAAAAGAGGCTCGGCGCCTGTGGCTCAATCGGCAAGGGCGCCAGCCATGTACACCTAAGGTGGTGGGTTCGAATCCCCAGCCCGGGCCCGCCAAACAACGATGGCTGCAACCAAAAAATGGCCGGGTGTTGAGGCAGGTGCCTGTGGTCCTAGCTACTTGGGAGGCGGAGGCAGGAGACTCGCTTCAGCCCAGGAGCTGTGATGCCATGGCACTCTACCCAGGGGGATAGCTTGAGGCTCCGTCTCAAAAAAAAAAAAAAAAGGAATTAAAAAGAAAGTAAGCAGGTAAGACAATGGAAGAGAATCAGGATGTTTCAAAACTACCAAGACCTAGCTTTAACTGGAAGATAAATACAACAATAGCAGATTGCATACAGAAGGAAGCCTGCAGCAAAATGAGAACCATTACAGATACACCTAATTACTAAAAAGTTTCTGGAACATCTACTACTTGCGCCACCAAACTGCACTCCCTTCTAATAGTGGAGTCTAATATATAGATTTCTCTAAAACCAATGTTCTTACTAAATGAATGAAATGTAATGGGCATTTTTTTTTTCTTTACACTTAAAAGACGAATCAGGTTAAACAGATTATTATAGAAGTCAGAATCCAGTTTTTTAACAAAGAACACATACACACACACACAATCCAAAGAGTCTGGGTTTAGACACAGAAAACCATTATAAAACATGAAATGTGGCTGTATTAGCAAGAGATATTTACATACTCTAAATTCATTGATTTTCTCTTCTCCTACTTTAAGTACTTAAGATCCTAGAATGAAAAATAAAAAATAAAAACATTAGGCAGGCAACAACTGCTGCTTGATAATTTCTCATTTAATCCTCACAACTGTTAGGCTAAGTATTATTTGCCTCAATTTAAAGACAAGAAAATGGAAACTGAGAGGGTAACTCAATCAAGGTCGCAGAGCAACTAAGTAGACAAGTTGGAATTGAATGAATTCAGGGTCTTTTCACTACACCTACACTTCTCAAAGTGCGGTGTGCAAACGTTTGAGGGTGCCCAAGTCTCTTTCAGGAGGTCTAGAGAGTCAAAATGATGTTCATAAAACTACTGAGACTCCATTTGCCTTTTTTCCACATTGACATTTGCACTGATGATGTAGAAGCAGTAGAGGGTGCAGCTGCTGGTACCTTAACATGAATCAAGGCTGTGGCACTAAATTTCACTGCTGGCTCACGTGCAGTATAGACACTGCCAGTTTCACCTAAGGATATCCTTGAAGCAATAAAAAGTAATAGTTATATGGAATCTCAGCCCTTGATTATGTATCTCTTTAATAACCCGTGTAAGCATGAAGCGCTCCTGCTGCATCCTGCAGTACCATTTCAAAGCCACCCTGTTGCTGAAGAAAAAGTACTTAGGCAGCTATCTGCATTGGGAACTACACTGGCCACATTTCTTGTTTGTTTTTAAACAGAAGATCATTTTAATATGGAAGAATGACTGGTAAGTGAAGGCTATTCAGACTTGAGCATCTGGTAGATACTTCTCAAAAATGGTAATAGCGAGTCTATCATTTCAAGAAAAACTACTTGTTGCCAATGATGAAATTCAAGATCTCAAGACAAACTTTGAATTTTGTGAAATTTGCACCTACTACCATGAACCTCTTGTGAGTAGATCAGTTATTCTATTGACAAATCTGATTTTTTTAATATTATATAAAGAAATTGTCAATGTTTGGAATATCTGAATAATTTCGTAAACCAGTATTTTCTAATTGACCAATACAGGATGTTACAAAATCATGCATGGATAAAAGATACTGTTCTTCACACATTTATTTATTCTTAGAATCAGGGTATTGCTCTGTCACCCAGGCTGGGTGCAGTGATGTAACCATAGCTCACTGTAATTCAGCTCAGAACATCTCTAAAGAGACAGGAAAAGAGTTAAGAGTGTAAGTTAATCATAACTCATGTTTAAAGATCCAGCACCTTTCCCAAGCGCTCCTATTAGAATGCAGACACCCCATGGGACGCAAACATTAGGCTACCCCCATGTGGATGGCAGCTGTCAGTGACTGCCCAACCAGGTTAGAATTTATCCCAGAGGATACACAGATTCTGGGCTCAAGCAATCCTCCCACCTCAGACTCCCGAGTAGCTGGGACTATTGGTGTGTGCACCACCACACCCAGCATACATTTAAATGAATTAAAATATAAAACAGACCACTAGATTTTTAGTATAATAAGAGTACAAAAACTTTATTGACATGATTTCAGATTCCACATTCCAGCTATCTTTGAAGAAACTACCACTCATCAAGTCTCATTATAGTATCAAGGAAGAATATCCGTAATTATCTGAAAAAGCTATTAAAATATATCCCCCCTTCTAAAATATGTTTAAAATATGTTAAGTCCATGTAAGGCTGGACTTTCTTTATATACGCCAACATTTCACAACAGATTGCATGCAGAAGCATGTACGAGAATCTAGCTGTCTTCATTAGTGCGGACATTAAAGAGCTTTCCAAAACTATTTTCAGTATTTTTTATTGTGAAAAATATTTTTCAGAAATCCATGACTTATGTTAACATATAGCAGGTTTACTATTTTTAAATGTTTTCATTAATTTTCTCATTTACGTTTTCTAATTTGAATTTCTAATACGATAAATATTGATAAAATCCATGTGAACATAAACTTCTCCAAAAAGTCTTCACTTATTTTTAAGAGTGTAAAGTGGTACTGAGAGTAAAAAGATTAAAAAATGCTGTGCTGTATCATGCTACGTGCCTTTAATATTTAAAATGACAGTAGAAAAAAAACTTCTCTGTACAGATGCTGCTCCAGAGATTTCAAAGTGATTACCAAAATGTAAACTTACTAGTGTTTTTGATCAGTATGCTTTCAGGCAGCCTCAACCCTGCGGTCACCTGTACAAAGAAAAAAGATCCCCTAAAATAAAATGCTTGTAAAGGAAGCCTGAAATTATGCGCAGGTCCAAAAGCATCCTAATCAAGTGAGGGGGAAAAAAGAGAGAAGAAAGTTCTACCTACCTCAAACAATTTCAAACCAAGCCTCCACTGATGTGCAGCGAACGAGGATGTCTCAGGTGGCAAAAAAAACCTATTTCCTAACTGCTAAAATCAAGGAAGATTTTAATTTTCCCTGTTTTTAATTAGTAGCAAGAATTATCCTTTACATTACAAGGGAAAAAAATTGGGAATTGCCTAGATCCAGCTATTTACCTGTAATGTTCATGACAGAGGTTACAAAATAAGACATCAAATCTAATTAAAAAGCAACTTTTTAATCAGGATAGAGCCTTTTATCTTTAAAGTCGGTATTAAACCTTTGGTAAACCATTGGAACTATCATTTGGCTTGAAAGAAAAGGTAAAAGGTCGAAGTCGCGGCTCACAAGCAAATGCAGAGTTTTGTCTTCTCTATTCCTGTTAGAAGATGGCTATCAAAGAGCAAGCGGGGATGGTGTGGGTACTCATTTGTTCCACCAGACATGTGAGTCTGTAAACAGAGCTAAGAGGACAAACAAGTTAATTTCTGCAAAGCATATATGAAAAGCAAAGGTTTAACTAAAGATCTTGTAAAATACTAAGCACTTTGTTATGTTTATTAGCTTTGCCAGAAGCTGGAAAACTTAAATGCCATCTCAAGAACAAGTCCAATTATACCTATATTTCAAAATCAAACTATAGAAAACCATAGTCAGCCTTTTGAGTTGACATGGCATCCATAAAAGCCCAGTTTGGGGCTTAGGAATAATATTAAAGACAACATATTTTTCATTTAGGATAACATTAAAACCAAAATTATCCTCAAGTACGCCATAAAAGTTTGCTCATTAATCCTATTGAATTTTACACTTAAAAGTAGTTAAAGTGGCAATATTTTTTATATACACTTTACCAAAATTTAAAAAATGTAATACCCCAAACCATTGAATCATGCAGTTTAAATGGATGAATTATGTGATATGTGAGTATCTCAACACAGCTATGAAAAAAAACCAAACAACAATGCATCTGCCCAGATGCTAGGGCAGTCCCAGCTGCCAGCACTATCATGGAGGTTTATATATCACAGAGATCAACTAGTTAGTTTCACTAGTAAAGATGCTTCAATAAGCAGGAAGATGTTTGGGGGTCACTGCCAGTAAATTTGATCGCCAACTCGTCAACTTTTCTAACATAGCTTGGGTAAGACAAATCAATAAGAAAACAAAGAAAAAGTCACATACTTGGTTCCTTTAAGCTTATTTAATATTTGAACTCTTATTTTCTATTTTCCCAGACCCCAGAAAACAAAGTTTTTAGATGACCAATATTTTGTTCCAGAAACATACAGCCTTATCAGCTAATTCATAAAAGAGCTATTTTACAAAGGTACATCTGGATAATTAGAACAATAAAGTCTTTTAGGCATTTCAAAATGTGATCAGTAAAAATACATGATTATTAATAAAGTTTTTTAAAGATAGTTCCAGATTTTTCTTTAAAAGCAATTTCTGTTAAAGAGTACATGATTGTATGGTGAACAAGGAAAATAAAATGTTCTAGTAAGAAGAGGCTTATGAAAAGTAACCCACAGTGTGCACATGACAGTTACCAGTTTTGCAGCACATATGCTTAGCAGTTGGCACCTGGGAATGGCGGGGGGGGGGGCGGCTTCCTTCTAGGAGGGACTTTTTTTTTTTTCCTACCAATTTATTATCCAAACCCCTCAGTAGCAGTGGGGAAGGCATGAAGAACCAGGCAAAAGAACTCTTTTCTTTAGGAAAGAACAACTTAAGAGATGATGCTACAAAGGGATAAAAATATCAGAGAAAACATGATTTAGAACACAAAAATTTGTAATTATCAGGGGCAAAAAACTAGCCAGCAGGAAGTTGACTGTGAGGTCCTGCTAATTTTGTATTTTGAAGTCCTATACACACAGTTCTCAATGTTGCCCTCTGTGACATACAGGAAAGGAAATACTGACCAAAAGCTCTAGTAGTTCAAAATAACATCATACACCAATTGCAGAGAAGAGCGCTTCCAGTTCAAAATACTGAAGCCTCACTGAAATACACCAAATTTAGCATCAAAGAGGGAAAAAAAGATCCACATAAAAGACAATTTACAGGAAGTATAATTATTTTCTTTAGCTTTTAAAAATAAGAAAAAGGTGGACTTTTCTCCTCTGCCATCATAGTAGCTCTTCCCTTTCCTCCTCCAAAAACAAATAAAGAAACTCTTAAAGGGGGAACTCATCCTTTCTAATAGTCAGTAGAAACTGTTTTGGGGAAAGGGAAGCTAAAAAGCTTATGAAAAATATCTCCCATGCAATATAATAAATAGTTAAAATTTAGGTTTTCAACACCAACATACCGCAACAAGCAGTCCAAGTTAGCTGATTTTAAAGTATGCAAATATATGGCTTTGAAGGCAGTAATGACTTTAAATTACAGCACTTTGGGGGCTTGCTGATTTGCCTTGATTAACTCTGTTCTCTGAAAAGGAAGGAGACACTCCAAATGTAATTTCTCACTTAATACCAAAGGAGGCATTAAGCCCAGACGAGAGCTTAGTGTCTTAGCAGGTCACTTCAACAGCAAAAACACAGGATTTCTTGCTCTGTACACTACCCTTGTAG